>CM060973.1:75026971-75329471 GCA_030765045.1 Tenodera sinensis
AGTATGTTAATATTATATTCGCCTTCCACAATTAAACGCAAGTATTTGTAGATGTATACCATAAATATATTATTTATTTCAATATTATTGCAATGTTTTTGTTTTGGTAACAAAAAACAAAATTCATGCAACTGCAGTCAAATGTAACCCCGCCAGCATCCATGTGTCATCATATCGCTTATTTTACGTGGGCCCTCCCCATTCTTTACCTCTAGCACATTTTAGTGCAGTCACTGGAACTCGAAGTCACGACGTTCCACTCTGAATGGATGGCAAGTCCATTGAGCATCGCCTTAACGATCATGGCTACTCGACTCACTTACACCAAGGTACCTGTGAAAGGGATATAATAAGCGGTTCAAAGATTAGGGTAAGAGCGGCATATGTAGAAAAATAATTCACGCATTTAACCCCACCCATCAAAAAGACTTTTAGAAAAGGTGTGTGCGTTTGTGTATGTGTGGCGTGGTGTGGTGATGGTGTGTGAGCATTCGTCAAAAACGGATATTCCCATAAATACTCATACCAAACTTGATATTTAAATTCAGTTATCTTCCAAGTATGGGACAAGATTTCCAAGAAAATTTCCTCATCCCAAACTATCCTTTACTGAGAAAAGTTTCGAAAATTTTGATTTCCTCAAACATGGATGTCACGACTTTAACTTAAATATCATATGTTTAAGACATTCATATGACAAATTAAATGTTTATCTTGAATTTTCTGCATGTAATTTCAAAGCTATTTTACACAACACTGGGTTTAAACATTTGACAATCATTTCAGTCCCCTGTATTACTCATATACCCACAACGAAATGGTAATGAAAGTGTTTATCTCGATGAACATCAAGTAGATAGAAGTACATGAAACAAGTAGTCATGTGAATGTAAAATATACATAAATATATTTTTAATAATTACGTATAGCTGAAATGTGGTTAAAGCTTTCGAAAATTAATTTTAATGTCCAAAAATTATTGAACCTTTAATTTGAATTAAATATAACTTTTGTCCTTAGAGCCCCTTAAAGGGTGATCACTTAAATGTCAAAAAATCGCGATTTTATGGTCCGAATTTACTTCCAAACTCTTTTAATCAACTTTAATTCGATGTCGGGGTTTCACCGGAAATATATATATATTTTTTTTTTTGGAGGTCCCCCTGAATAAAAAAAAAAAGCATTTTTAGAAAAAGATTTGTGTGTGTGCGTATGTGTGTGTGTGTGTGTGTGTGTGTGTGTGTGTGTGTGTGTGTGTGTGTGTGTGTGTTTGTGTCAGTCTGTGGACAGCATAACTCAAAAATGAAAAGTCGGTTAAAAACCACACACACATTTTCTAAAGATACTTTTTGGGCTTACGAGATCCAAAACATATTTCTGGTGAAAACTCGACATCGTATATTTGGATGGAATACAATACTTGTGCTACTTGCTATATGTAGCAGAAAAACTAAAAACTGCAATATTTAGAAATGTCAGCAAAGGGCGCCCTAGAACATACGTGGATATTATTTTATGTTTAGTTATCAAACTGTCACTAAGCGTATCATTTATTTACCGATGACGCATGTCCTATGGGTATTGATAAATAAAAGCGACAGATATCCCCTTGGCTGCACATTGTTTTGTTTGTGTGTTAGGTATTTCGACGAGTTCAGGATGTGCTCGTCGGCGCTGCATGTTCGAGTATGTGAACCTAAAGGTGACGGAATATCCAGTATACATCACCTCCTGGACAGCTTTGTGCTCCGGACCAGGTGAGTGTCAACCCTCATTCCTAGATACAACTGCTAAGTACTCATTTCAGTCCAGGACAAATGAAAGCTGCCATCTCGTAAAAGACTCGAGATGTACAGATGCTGAAACAGCTATGTAAAGTGGTACTGAGGTACCCTTGATCTTGACACAGTACACCTCGGCAGAAGCACCAACATATCTGTCCTGGACAAAGAGGAAAGAAGGTGCTCTCCTCAGGAAACATCTGTGTAAAGTAGGGCTGTACCCTGGACCCCTCATAAGAAACTTCTTCGCCTCTTCCCTTACACCCTCTCGTCCATTGGAAAACATTTGGAGCCGGCAGTACAAGCTTGTACCCATCTGTGGAGTGAGCAAACAGGATCCTTGCATATCTTGTTTAACTGCCCATTCCTGATAGGAAAGAGACTTACTTCGAAGATCTAAGAAAGGATTCTGACATTAGAATCAAAATGCTGGTGATTTGAAGTAGGTAAATGATGTTATCATAGATCATAAAAAGTTAGTCGAATATTCAGCAACTATTCTGCTAATGTACACGAGATATATCCCCGTTTGAACATGAGCTAACTCTGATAACCATGTTTCTCCTTATCTATGCCGTCAAATGAAAAACAAAAATACTTCTGTAACCTCAAAAGTAAAAGCTGAAGTAGTTATGATAAAATACTCGATTTCCTTGAATTGTTGACAACTTTCCTGAGGAAGTTTGTAATACTAACGTTCCTTTCTAATGTCAGCAGTTGCGTTGATTGGTGTAATAATAAATTAGTGGCTTCTTAACACAATAAAGCGTATGTAAGAGTCAGCTACAAAAACATGTTGGGAGTACTACTGGGAAATCAATTTCTTTAGTATTAACTAATCGCGTTGTTTATTAATACGATTGCTTGATTGTTTTCTACATCCCAAGTGGGTGAAAACACAGCACTGACCTAAAAGGACTACACTTATTTCATCGCAAATAACAATTGCCTAAGCATAATACATAACAGACTGATTCATAATTACAAACCAACTGCATATCTCTCATTGAGCTACTGGGAAGCAAGAAGCCAAATGGGAGAACTCCAATATGCTGAGCATTAGCAACCAACCTACCATAATTGCAAACCAACATAGGAGTGTAAATCGTATTCAAGAGAGAAATTACTTAAAAACCGCTAATAGGTTTACATAGTTACTGAAGAGTGCAAATTTAAATATCTCGTATGAGAGGAAGAATCGGAACTGAAAAATTCAATGCCACAGCCAGGATTTGAACCACAGATCTTCCGCTTCACGTGCGGCTGCTCTAACACCAGCCTTAAGTTTGTTGGCATAAATCAATAATAAGTACCTGGGCGACCGAGCTTCGCTAGTCTTTTCTTTTCCTTTTTGTTTTAATCGTGCTTTTTTTTTTTTTTTTTTTTTTAAGATACTTATTTAGATAAACTTGAAAAGCAAAACGTTAACCAAATATACATTTTCATCCTAATTGTTGCAGCCGTTCCCGTGACGAGATCTTGAATATCCTGGCTTGTTTGTTGAAATTCGCCCATTAACAGAGAAATTATGGCCAAAATAAGGTTTCGACTAATTGTGACTGTTACGCGTAAAATCGCGCTTTTTCAGGAAGTGCACCTATATAGCTAAACTTAATAAGCAAAATCCTGTCTGAATACACAATTTGATCGAAATCGTTAGAGCCGTTTCCAAGTTGCGTGGAATACATTTATATACAAGAATTGCTTGTTTAAATATATAAGATTAAAGATATAATGTTTACAGTTTATTCTTTATTATGAGAATAGTGGGATTTAGCATATGCTATATGTATATTTGATACTTCTACACTGTTCAAAATGTGTCTTTTAGTGGTATGTGAATACATGATCGTGCCTACTTATTACTGATAGTGTTTTACTGCCGAGCTCATGCAAACTTCCAGCGTGTGGGTGATGGCGGTACTGGCCTGTTCCGGTAACATGCTCGTCTTGTTGGGGAGACTAGTGGCCCGCGAACCCAACCCGGTCCACTCGCTCTACATCAAAACACTAGCGCTTGCAGACCTGCTTATGGGCGTGTACTTGTTGCTGATAGCAGTGGCGGACTGGCGTTACCGTGATGTCTACGTCAGACACGAGTTCCAGTGGCGGCACAGTCCCATCTGCTCTTTCTGTGGTTAGTACCTACACTTACTTCTTACCACTGTTAAAATATGTAAATGTTTCTCGCAAACTTTAATTAATTTACATTAATATATGAAAAAAAAAAAAACCTAGAGACAGTAAGTAGAACATAAGTATCAAGGTTACTAACTCCAACTTAATATTAAGTAGATTAGATAATTTATCGTGATTTATCCAATGCACTGTTATATTCTAGTTCAACTTGCACTGCGAATTCACATACTTCAAGCAGCCATTTCATTAAAGTGAACTAGTTCAGCTTTCTCTATTATTTCACTAATGTGAACAGTTCAATTTCCCGTTACTTCATTTCTTCACGACGTAGTTTCTTCTTTGGTCCGCTTTACTTGCTGTGGAGTCAAACGCAAGACATCTCTAATTTCTCGCGGAGGAAGCACTCACAGTACAAACTCGCTCGGAGAACACCATTTTTGGCGCACCAGAAACACATTCACTGTCATTTTCTAGGTAACTGACTCACTCGTTTGTACAGCCACTGAAAGGTTCACAGAACATTCAAGAAGGTTCTGGAGGCGGGGAAAGGATGTTATTCTGGTGTGCGAGAGCGCTACTTATCTCTTTTATCTTCCAACTGCCCGAAGATTAGGTCATAACCGCTGCTATTTTAACTTTCGTCTTCTTGGGTAGACAGGGTTGTATTCTGCTAAAAAAGCACACGTATTTCAATAACAGCATAACTGCAAAGAAGAAATGTCGGATGAATACCAAAGCTGGTATCTAAGCTCACCATTTCTAAGGACACAACATTAAGTTTTTAGTGACCATCTGTGTGATGTGGAGGTAGGTGTCTGCCTTACATTCAGTAAGTCCCGAGTTCGAATCTCGGTTAGGTTGAGTTACTGGATAAGGGTTTTCTCGAGATTTTCCTTAGCCTGAGACGGCGAAAGTCGGATAACTCTGAGCCGAGGTTCATTTGAGCATGATTTTACTCATTCATCATCCAATATGATCCACCCAGGTAAACAGGTTAGACCTAAAAAGGAAAGAAACATTTTGGAGAAAATCTCCACATCCCAAACTACCCTTTCATTATTTACTCAAAAATCACGAAAACAATTTTGATTAAATCCATATGCTTAACATATTTTATATACTTTTTTTAAATATACAAAGGCTTACTACTGAAAAACTATACCTCTGTTTAAAACAAATTATTTCTAATAACGTTTTTGTTGCTTCAGCCAGTTCCGAGATATTTGTTATTGGCCTGAATTTTCCAAACTTTGTCATTTTTTAGTGCCAAGTTACCATTCTTTTGTCATGCAAAAGTTATACATTTCATAGCACATAGTAGCCCGCCTCTGTAGTGTGGTGGTGTCGTGTCCGTCTCATATTCAAGAGCTCCCGAGTTCGAATCTCAGTTAGGGTGATTTATCCGGATGAGGAATGTCGGGTAACTTTAAGCTCTACGGGCCTCAGCTTGTTTCAGCACTATTTCACCAAGTTCATTCATTCATCATGCTATATATGACAGCACGTTGGAGGACGCTATCATACAAAAATAAAAAGAAGACGTGATTTTGTGAGTTATCACTAGGGCTCGGATTTTTACTACCTAAAAACTCGTGAAATATACATGCATTTATGCCTTACACATTACCAAAGTTTGACGCAATCCTTGAAAATATGACTTAAAACTTAAAAAGATGAGAACGAAAAAATAATTTCCTTTAAAGAATTACAGATGCAATATTTCGTACTCCTCTTAGCCTTCATTTTCAGCAGTTGCACTAGATCGACACGCAGTTTCAAATGGTCAGATACTAAGGTCCTTCGGTTGTAAGCAAGAATAACCTTGTACTTGGAGAAACTCCTCTCTACATAACATGATGTCCATCCACCCGTCCGTCAGTCATTTAATGGCGGCTGATACTTGACCATTACTATGCTCTTTCCGGCTGTGTAAAGTAATTTTGTGGGCGTAAATTATATTTATATGACCGGCTTTACAGCATGATTTCATAGCGTGTTTGGATATTGTGTTGAGCCACAGTAATTAAATTTTGTGTCAGCCATAAAACATCTTTCATTAAGATGTTTAACAAAACCTCGCCAATCAAGGCGTCTTGAAGCTACACTGAACTACTCGTCCATTAGTTGACAAAAGAATATTGTACAGGTGCACTTGTATGTGGTTGAAATTTCCTTCTGTTACTCCGCAGAACAAGGAAACTCAACACCGGCCAGCTAAGGGGGGGGGGGGGGGGGGGAGAAGTAGTTGTTAATTCTTCACGCATAATGAAGAGTACTTCCGCTGTCTCATATGGACTCGGACTCATGCGCTTCCTTCAACCCGCAGATTGGGACAGACCTGCTAATTTCCGATACCATCAAGTGAGGGTTGCTGAGTGAACTTCCTTTTACGGCCAGCTCTACAAGTGTTATGAAATGATGTTTACAAAAATAACTAGCGAAGGGTTAAGTTCTACATAAAATATTACTAAAAATGTGCTCTTATTCGTACGTTGGGCCAAAATGTGACCTAACGCTAAAATATGATCAAATATCTTCCTTTCATAGAAGTTTGAAAACAGTGCTGTAATTAATTTAATTAACTCACCTTTTAAATTAAATGTTCAAATATCCCTTAATATGGCCAACAAATACTGATTGATTGTGTTCACAAATATTGGAAACATGCTTAAATTATCTTAGACATGGAATCATAAACCGGAATAAAAAGGTTGAATGTCATAAAAATCCGAGGCCTACTTATCACTTTAGTTTTCTGTATCTGTGCTGTACTTGCAACAAAGTATGTAAAGTGGCTATTTCTGTAATCGTTTAGCTTGATTATCATGAAGTACATAGAAGAATTAGCTCTGTAGAAGATTGGATACAGAAACTCGCCAAAATGTAATACGGCTGACTTTTTTAGTAGTTCTAAATAAGAGTGGGATTGTTTAACGTTTACAATGGTGGTGGAGAGGTATAATATGGAATATGTGCGTAGGATTCCTGAGCACACTGAGCTGCATGGTGTCAGTGCTGATCCTTGTGGTGATCACCAGAGATCGCCTAGTGTCTGTCACAAGGCCCCTGGACAGGAGACAGCCCGCACTACACAGAGCTATACTCCTGGTGGCCGTGTTATGGCTCGTCGCCGTCCTTACGGCGTTGTTACCTCTGTCACCAGACACTGTGCAGTACTTCGGCGAGGAGTTCTACAGCGGCAACGGGGTGTGCCTCGCACTGCATCTTCAGGACCCCTTCGCACAGGTACGTGCAACAATATTAATGCCGAACGATACCAGTTCGGAAAGTTGTCTCTATAAACTTGAACCACTGATACTTCTTCCCGCCTTCGGCATTTGATAATTAGCAACAAAATAAAAGTTATCTCGACAGATGACACAAATCTCTCTCCAGTGGGATATTTATTCCTGTTCGGTAAGAGGAAAACATCAATGGAAGTCAAATCTGTTGAATATGCAGCATGTGGCTGTCCCAGTCATATAATTTTGTGATCGCAATTAATGACGTGTACGCCAGTGCACGGAAAAGAACGTTCTTTAGCAAATAAGACCTTCATTATATTCAACTACTCCAGCAAAGGTATATGGTACTCTCTGTTGATGGTTTTGCCCTTTTCCAGGTAGACTACCAATTCCAATTCCACATACCAGAAAACAGTGCAAATAACGTTTCCTTCTGTAGGAACACACTTGGTCTTATTTGGCGCGCTTTCAAACTCTTACACACGCATTGTTTGAACTGCAAACTTCGTCTCTGGCGTGTATTGGTCAATCCATGCTTCATCAACGGTGACGTAACGTCACAAAGATACATTCAGGTTACGAAACAGAACATGTCCAAACATTCCCGCGAGATGTTCATTCAGCTGTGCTTCTGATTGGCAATTAAACAACATGACACTAAACACTCAAGATATAATAATATGAATCACGCACAATGGACAAAGAAGATTGTTCTTAGTCTCTACAGAATTGTACCAATGACTCTGATCTCATCTTACAATGTAGCATATGATTTCTCTGACACTGATCGTCGCATCTTATACACACACAATTTGGGCCGGGTTCGTGGAATCTCTGGGTGCTGCATAGCTTGTGATGGAATCCATGCACAGAAAGTCTTGTCACTGTATGACGTAGTTGGTATCCTCTCTGTGTCCATTCACGTGAGGCTTGTTACGGCGTCAGTAGCATAGAATTCGTCCCATATTTTTGCATTTCTTCTCGTGTAGTTCACGCAGCAGGCCCCGATAGGCTGGAGTCGTTGGCAGTAGGAGCTTCAGTCGCAAGTCTGCTATGTAGAAAGATTCTCTGGCTAGCTCATATACGAATCGTGAGGGCGTGTATTTGGAGAGACAAAACACTCTTTTCAAGCATGTAGCCTTTAACTTCTCTATTTTCTCCAGGCTTTTCTTTTGTACATGTACCCATATGTTTTCTAGCCCATATGTTGCAACGGGGTCAATTTTGAGCTCAAACAGTTGTAAGGCGGTTTCCAAGGAGAGTTTGCCTATTGGCTTTATGTCTCTTATAGCAGCGTTTACTCTGTCATTTATATGGCGTGTGAATACGTTTCCCTGTGTCTGAAGAGTAACCCCAAGTATGTGAAGTTGGTGACTGATTTTAGTGGTGTTTCCCCCATGTAGAAGATGCTACATTTACCCCCTCTTCTGAAGGTCACGGAGACAGTTTTCTCTGTATTCAGTGTTAATTCGTTCTCCTTTGCCCAGTACACTAATTGGCTGAAAGCTTTTTGTAGGTCATTCTCTGAGGTTGAGGTCAATGCCATGTCGTCTGCATACATTAACAGGTTTACTCAAGATATAATGAGCTTTTGGTAATGTCAACAAGCTCACCTGTCATTTAAAATGACACTCATCACACTGTGAACTTTCTTATGTGTAAATGTTCAAGACATGATCTAACGAGGTCAGTAAGCTAACCTGTCATTTAACACAGCGCACAATTTCTTCTTCAATCATAGAACGGCTCCGTTTAAACTCTACATCGCCCACTGATTCTTCTTTTAATTTGGTTGGCGTTGAAGCTTCTAGTAAGAAGTATTTAACCTCAACATAATATGCAATTGTAAGCATGCATAAGATTCAACTTGTTTATTTTGCAGCACAAACAATTAAAGTATATATGTAAATAAAAGCGCAAGTTGCACGAACTATGTGATTTTACTAATCCTGCTATTCAAGCTTTGGAAAATATCCTGTAATGTCAGGCGAGCTATCCGAACCACCCTCATATGGGACAATTACTTAACTAGTTCATGTGAATTCCATTTAAAACTTTCTCATAAAAAAGACCTTTTCAGCCCTGCTTCCTTACTTCTAGCCTCCGTACTCGTGTTGCTCCGGCATTTCAATTAGCTCGATTAGTTGTAGCACTCTGTCTCGTACCGTCCCCTATCTTGCCCCTGTATTCATTGTCGTCCCACATGGTTTTCAGGGCTGGGAGTACTCGGTCGCAGTGTTCGTGGTGATCAATACGGTAGCGCTCATCTTCATCGCGTACGCCTACTGGAGGATGTTGGGAGTCGTACGTAGTTCTGGACTGTCCATCAGATCCACTCAGGAGCGTCATGAGCGTGCCCTCGCCCAGCGTTTCGTCATCATTGTCGCTACAGACTGTTGCTGTTGGATCCCCGTAATCAGCGTCAAACTGTGCGCCCTCTGCGGTAAGTTTTGTCAGGGTTTCCTGCATTACAGCACGTGTGTTAAATATGTAATGCCGAGCGTTGTTCTCGGTTGTTATAAATAAACCCATTGTGTTACATTCATATGAATCACTTCCACAAAATATTCTTAAGAAATCTAGTAACATAACAAATATTGAGAGGCTAGGCTTCACTTATCTTTTGTATAGGTGTAACTTGTTGAAAATTAACGACAGACCAAGGTTTCGTAAAGCTTCTTTTGCCTACATTCAACAAATACAACAAATATTTAGAGCAAATACTAAGATAAGTGAAACTTATAGTCTCTAAATATTTAAGAGGTAGAACTGGAACTTAAAAATTCAATGCCACAACTGGGATTTGAACCACAGACCTTCCGCTTGCCGGGCGGACGCTCTAACCACTGAGCTATTGTGACAAACTGCCAGAATGGCATTAAATTCTCAAGCCAGTTCGTATTTCTCCTGGTAAACCACAAAGGCAGTCTCACATCAGAGACAATTACCCCAATGGTGACTTACTACTGCAAGTACTTTATATCCCAGGATTAAATAACCTTCACATGGTGATTATTATTTATTTATGCCAACAAACTTACTGTTGGTGTTTTTAAACACACAAGCCGTGTGTGGGCAAAGTTTAAGAGGTAGAACTGGAACTTAAAAATTCAATGCCACAACTGGGATTTGAACCACAGACCTTCCGCTTGCCGGGCGGACGCTCTAACCACTGAGCTATTGTGACAAACTGCCAGAATGGCATTAAATTCTCAAGCCAGTTCGTATTTCTCCTGGTCTGTGGTTCAAATCCCAGTTGTGGCATTGAATTTTTAAGTTCCAGTTCTACCTCTTAAACTTTGCCCACACACGGCTTGTGTGTTTAAAAACACCAACAGTAAGTTTGTCGGCATAAATAAACACTAAATATTTGTTGATTTGTAATGCTGCACTATTAATAACTTCAGTTTTTCATTGAATTCATTTACATTGTGAATGTACAAACTATTTGGTTTAGAAGTATCAAATATAAATATATTGATAAATCAGATGTGGCAGATCATTTCTGGTCATTTAATCATGAAATAAATCCAGAGGTTAAATTATTAAAACAATTAAATACGCGCATAGATTTGATGTTTTGTGAAAAGGTCTCTTAAAAAATAAGAACCGTGTTATAATTTTAGAAATACCACCGATTGATTCTGTTGACTAATTGGTTTTGCTTTCTGCGGTTGGCAATGCGGTAGGAAAAAGTACGTTGCCTAGAGTTCGTAAAGATGGCGACCCAAACACGTTACACATTGACAATATAAAAGAAGTTACTAAACCTTTGGTGTATCTTTAATTTTCAACAAGTTACACCGAATACAAAAGATAAGTGAAGTCTAGTCTCTAAATATTTGTTATATTTGTTGACTTATAGTTAGCTTCAGTTTTTCATTGAATACTTACGAATGTTTATTTTTGTATCTGCTTCATGCTAGTCGAGATAAACTTTGGCGGAATAGTTTTATAACAAATTTTGTTGACTGCTTCTGGTGGTTAGCTTTCAAACCCAGAAGTCCCGGGTTTGATTTCCAGCTGGAGCGTGGGAATATTTCTTTAGCCAGGATTATTCTCTACCCTCCCTAGAGTCTAAGTATGAAAGATTGTGAACATATAGATAACTCAAAGATAAACACGAAAATAAAGGACTCTGGGACTGAAAATGACCGAAAAATAACCAAATTGACGATTTTTAGGTTCATGCATACAAATGTTCCCCAAACCTTCAGTCATCGATTGGCAGTGACATTTTTTAGATTCCGCCATTTTAAAGATCTATTGTAGGCTTTAAATGTAATGTGCGCTACATTTAAACGTCAATTTTCCAGCTAAATTTTCGGCAGTATTTGAACAAAATATGGGCCAAAAGGGCTCAAAAACAACCAAATTCAGCGAAAGGAGTAGTTAAGTGACATCTCGCCACAAGGAAAAGCTATTAATCTGAGGAGAGAGACTACTAGACAAAAGAGGAAGGTGTGACAAACAGCTCGTGATTATGATGCATGTGTGTAGAAAAGTTAGGTTTTCTCGACATTGCATTTTTAATACACTATCTGCTCCATGTGTATTAAATTTGTGCTACTCTCCTATAACAGAATTTGTCCAGCATGTGCTCCATTTATGTGACTTTAACTTCATTCTTTGCTTTCAAAAAAAATCTTGACATGAAGTTTTGGATTAAATGCAATACCTGTACCGTACTTAACCGTAATCCTGTGGCACAACAGCCCACCTGGGCCAAGGTCTACTGCCAGACCGCTGCGTCCCCCACCTCTGCCCATCACAGGCGTCACCACTATCACGGTGTCAGGGGATTACCTCGGATCCATTTTCCGAGGCTCACATTGTCCTTTTGAATCAGACTTTACTGAAGGTGGGGACTAGCCCAGACCTTAAGGTCCCTGTTTTATCCCCAGGGTACTCGGGTAGATCCTCAGTTCTTGAGGTAGAGATTGAGCATTTCCTTCCATCCCCGAAAGGTTTTGGTTTTCCCGCCAATAGTCGAGAGGCTGTTTGCAGTGGTTTCCCACTGGGCGATGGGGTCGCCACTTCCCTACGCCGGAACTACCTTATCTACTTAATGTACGTACAAGATAAACTAAAAATTATTTTTTATCAAGTGGGTCTCAAAATATGTATTTTCGGTGAAATCTCGCATAAAATGTTTGGGTGAATTGCAATACTTCCTTTTACCTACTGCCTAGTTAGGCAGTACACTTTTCACAACAATTCGTGGAAGATAGAGGTGACGCAACTACAGCTTGCCAAAGAGAGCTGCGCGAAACTTCGGCACTATTCGGTTAAAGTCGCTCAGTGAAGGTCTACTGTCTACCCTGTCCATTCATTCATTCATTGCGATATGCACACCTCGAGACATTGTTAAATACTGGGGCCCGTAATAGGGATGCTGTCGCCCTGCAACAAGCGTAACTGTACGGTACAATACGTTTACAAAAATAGTTATCTGCACATCCAGTAGGTTGGCAAGGTTTATTTGCGCCAGATCTAGATACAAATAAATAATAATGGGTAAAGAAAGTTATGTGAATGTAACAAACATATCCGAATCATTCTAAAAAAAATAAGGTCTAATAAAGACATTCACGACTATAGGATGCACCTGCAGTAACATCCCTTGCACCTTAGACTATCATTTACACTTGTGTGGTATGTGTTCAAAATGTTCGAGCCAGCATAAAAAATATTGCCAATTGATTGTTCTTTCACATTGGCCATGTGTAAGAACAAGATTGAAAGGGTAGAATCAGACTGTTGCTGTGGTAACTCAGTGGTTAAAGCAACCGGATCGAGATCGGAAGATCCGTGGTTCAGGTCCCGTTACGGAATTGAGCTTTTCAGTCTGATTCTACCTTACCACAAAAGTATTTGCAACAAAACTTGTTACAACTTGTTCATATGTAATGTTGGGCAGTTGGCAATCTTGTACTCGAGTATTTTGGCGAGAGGTTGGCTCTCCATATCCTCTTCAAGTTCACGAAAGAACCTATAGGAGACTCTGCTATGTTTATTTAGTAATGTAAAAGCTGCTACGGAGTACAGTATTTCTAGTCGTGTTATGTATGTTAAGATATTCTTTTGTTAGACAAATGAACTCTTTCATTACACTGCATTCCACAGTTACTGGTGTACATTGAAGTACTACTCTTCTTTTAAATTAATTATAATCACTATAGCTGCTTGAGAGTCATGTAATATTACAACCAACTCTCTTAAATTTATTTGACATAGACGATTTTGTAAGGTGAGAAGGATTAGTAAAATTTGCACAAATGTTGTGTGAAGAGAAAAGAGTGGGCATACACTGCACTATTGATTGATAAGCTGTTCGGCCATTATCACTTCTGGTACCAGGGTTGGTGACGAGGATGCGTACACAAATACGCGACGGTAATTACCTACATTTCATACAGTTGGGTCGTATTGTCACATCAGGGGCAATTACTGGGCTTCAAATGTAAAAACATCAGGGGGCCACCTCATTACCTACCCCTTTTCATCTCAAAATATTCCATTATTGCGGCAGCCCAGCCTCACAAATTGGTTCCTTCACTCATGTGCAAAAATAAAATTATGTTGTCCCTACTACTTGCCTAAGGCACAGGAAGGACTAAATGTAATCCAAAAATTGTTCTCGGGAAGTGTTCCTTTTTCATTTACATGACAAATATACATTTTGCATGACATTCGCTACCCTCCATCGTTTACATTTATGTCGTCCTTTGTGGTCTAGGCGCAACATGCTAGCCTCCGGCTCCCGAGGTCGCTGCTTCAAACCCGGTAAAGGGCGGTATTTCTTCTTCTTTACCTTATTACCCTCCCCTTATGTAGGACTTACAATCCAGTGCCTAGGGCCAGAGGCCTGTCGGGGAGCAGAGGGGCTATGGACCGGACAGAGTGAAGACCTGGAAGCGGGACGTCAGCCAAGCAACAGGTATGATAGCGAGCAAGAGTTAAATTAAATTTTAAATTATTTTGTGTTTAACGACGCTGTCAATTGACAGAATCGCATCAGCGTCGCCAGGATGCCGGAATTTTGTCCCGCAGGAGTTCTTTTACATGCCAGTAAATCTACTGACATGGAGCTGTCGTTTTTAGGCAGACTTAAAAACCATCGACCTGGGACGGATTTGAACCCGCTACCTTGGAATCAGTAGGCCAGTGTCTAACCAACTGAGCGACCCAGACCGACGTGTGAGGAAGAGGATGGTAGGAAATATAGGCGAAATAGATGATTGGAAAGATGATGATGGAGCAGTTGATGGAATGAGTGGCGGGGAAAACCGAGAAGCCGGGGGAATCCCACCCAGAGACCTCTTCGTCTACCATGAATACCACATGCGGGTCCCTGGGTTTGAACCCGGGCAGCCTTGGTGATAGGTTTAACCGCTTGGCTACGGCGCCACCTGATGTATTTTTACGGGTATAAAAGTCTTTGGTATGGCTTCCTTTGAAGGGAAGTAAAGCCGGTGATTGCGTGTCGGAGATTTACGCAAGCAAAAGAACCTCAAGCCTGATAAAGAGGCCCTGAACAAGACTAAGCGGTCTATCACACCCAACATAGAATGGGACGCTGAGAACCAAAGCAGTCATAAAACGTCCATAAGAAAATTACATTTATATCTCTCTTGCAAAATATTCTTACAAAGCATAATAATTTTTCAGCTTACCAAAAATTCGATACCGGGATTTCACCGGAAATACACGTTTTGAGACTTCCAGAATGCCCCCCCCCCCCCAAAGGGCATTTTTAGAAAAAATGTGTGTGTAAACAGCATAGCTCAAAATACATAATTTGGTCTACTAATCTACAAATAAATAGACATTTGTAATTAATATTTATTTATGCCAACAAAAACCAACAGTAAGCTTGTTGGTATAAATAAATACTAATTACCATCTAAAGGTTATTTAATCCCGCGACATAAAGTACTTACAATAGTAAGTCACCATTGGAGTAATTGTCTCTGATGTGAGACTGCCTTTGTGGTTTACCAGGAGAAATGCGCATTGATTGGAGAATTCAATGTCATTCTGGCAAGTTGTCACGGTAGCTTAATGGTTAGAGTACCCGCCTAGTAAGTGGAGGATCTGTGGTTCAAATCCCAGCTGTGGCATTGAATTTTTCAATTCAGAGACAATTGTATTGGAGTATGCAAGGAAAACCTTACGAAACTCGAGTTATATGATTAACTTCAACTTACACCATATACATAAAATAAGTGAAGCCTAGTCCCAATATATTGCTATATTAGTATATTTATATTGCCTCACTATTAATAGCTTCATTTTTACTTTCTCTACTGGTAAGAAGAGAAAGTATTGTATTCCACCTAAAAATATAGCCGGAAATATATGTTTTGAGGACCCTCGAATCCAAAAAAAGCATTTTTAGAAAAAGGTCCGTGTGTGTCTCTGTGTCTGAGGACAGCATAACTCAAAAACGAAAAGTCGGTTAAAAACCAAAGTTGGTATTTAAGATTAGTGTCATTCAAGGATGCGACACGAAGATTTTGAACAAAATAGCTCCACCCTAAACTACCCTTTATATGTAAAATTTTTTGAAAATTTTGATTTTCTTGAAAATGGCTCCAACGATTTTGAATAAAATGTCATATGTTTGAGATATTTTTATCACAAATGAAATGTATATCTTGAATTTTCGGACTATAGCCCCTGTAGTCGTATTTACTCTGGACAACTTTTGCATAACTGGTAAACCATTAGAGATAGACAAAATCATACTATACAAAAATGTAGATGTTACTAAAATACACAATTTATGTCCCAATAAATTTTCTTGTAGGGTGAACCATTTCGGAGATATTCCTTGTTATGTGTGTAAGTTTCTGAAAACAAACTTCCGTGAAATGGAACATCGTTGTTCATTTTTTACATGTTAAGTGTGCAAAGAAAACGGGATCTCAAAGCTTTAAAAGATTTGACTATCGCACAAAACCTACTGTATTCTAATATTCCCCTTGCACCTACAAGGAAATAAGCAATAAGATAATTTGTACAAATTCCAACTAACGCGAAGGTGAGGGAGTAAATGTGTAGGGTTAAACGGCCCGTCGATAAAGAGCTCATTTGGGCCAACACGAAGAAGATATAGGAATAAGAGTTTGTAAGAGGTTAGTACGAGAGTAGAGAAAGTCATGTGAGTGCAACACATCAGATTTTTTCATTGAATACCAAATTTAGTATTTAACTTCAGTATCCTCATTTTCAAGATAATTAGCCAGCCACAAACTACCATTTACTAAGAAAATTTTCGAAAATTTAATTTACCCAGAAATGACTAATGATTTTTTTATCAAACTATCATATATTTTATTAAAGAATTTCCACTCTGGTATCCATTCAAATAGCATAAATCTTTCGCCTTACGCTAAAGATTATCTTCTTACAAATAAAATGTACATACAATATCTTGAATTTTTTGAGAATAGCTTTTACTGTACTCTTCATTCTGAACGACTTTTGCATAACTGATAAACATTAAGCGATAGACGAAAACATACACAAAAAATGTATATCTCTTTAAAACACACACACAATTTATTACAAATAACTTCTTATGGCGTAGACAAATTTTCAGATATTCGTCATTAACGGTTCGAACTGCTCAATACTTTGTCATTCTTTCAAAGTGCTGTCAATATTCAGTTGTTTCTCGCAACTGCATGTAAAGAGAGTGTAATTTTAAGACTAGTGTATAACGTTCAGTTGTTAAACATTTAACTATCGCTGTTCCTTTTGCATTTATAACGAAATGTATGTGGGGGGGGGGGGGGAGGGAGGGGGGAGGAGTCACCTTGACCCACCGAAGTGAGACCACAGGCTGGTCAGAAAACGGAAGCGCAGCCCAGAGACGCACAGAAGTCCCTAACAGTTACAGATATTGACATCTGGAGGTGTTTGTCCCAACCAGGGAGAGGGCGAGGAGGCGATCCTAGCGGTACAGGAGACAACTTCCAAGAGAGCCAGGCAAGTGTTTCCAGAGCGCAAGCGGCCGCGCCTTAGCCGAGTGGTTAGACCATTCGCTTCTCACCAAAGCGGCTCAGGTTCGATCCCATGCAACCGCACGTGGGATTTCTCGTGGAGAAGCGGCTGGAGCGGGTTTTCTCCGGTTTCCCCCGCCATCTCATTCCACAGGTGCTCCATCTTCATTTCATGTATCATCAGTGTCACCGCCTGCGGTGCCGTATGTAGTAAAAGCGGGCGTTAAACGCTACAAAAAGAGCGCAAGCATCTGGGCCATCTGTTCGCATCCGCCGAAACATACCGCGCTACCAATCAGACCTGAAAGATGACAAGGGAGTGAAATGAGAAATGAATCTGTGGAGAAGAGAATCCACCCCAGCATTAGTCCAGTGACAAGAGAAAACCGCGGAAAAAACTGTTTCAGCCGATATATTTGTTTTGTCCACAACATGAACTCTTCTGTTATGTGACCTGGTAACTCATCATCCCATCGATACTTTTCCTTCCATATCTTTTGTAGCAACTGGGAATTAATGTTGTAGGGCATAAATACCCTATGGGATCAAATATCCTCTGAGAAGCTGATAATAACCTCCTCTTTGTAATTGGGCATGGCAACACTGAAATTATATCAGTATCATAGCAAAGCTTATCTGATTCTGGGTCCCAAAGTAATCCTAGTACTTGAACCTCTCTTCTCTCCACAACCCTTTCTCTGGAGTAATGATCAGGACCACTAATCCATCCACATAACTTAAAGCCTCCAGGTGACATCAGTTCCACTGCTTCTTTCACAAACTGATTCAGCTCTTCTTCATTCTCGACGCTGGTGACAACTTTGTCTACATAGAATGACTGCTATTATTGGGAGCCCCTTCTAAATGATGTGATATTGTTGCTCCAAGTAAAAATGAACTTGAAGAAACTCCAAAGACTACTCTGCAATGGCTGTATTCAGTTATTTTTCCTTTCTTCCACCAAAGAAATTTTAAGAAATTACAGTCACTTTCTTCTAAGCTGATCTGTAAAAAGGCCTTCTCGATATCAACTATGACACCTATCTGGTATTTCCTGAATTGAATCAGAATGTGGGTAATCCTTTCTATTAGATTTGGACCTGTTTCGAGACAATTATTTAGGAAATTGCCATGCTTGTCCTATGCATCAAATACTGGCCTGATCTTTGTTGTTAAATTGGATTCCTTAGTCACTGCTCGATGAGGTAAGTAGTGATCCCTTTCTCTGCTACTGGGTGTATGCTCGATTATGCCATCGTCTAACCAACGAAGAAGTACCCCATCATAATCTTCATACCTGTTCATGGTTTCCAATCCCTTTGTAGTTTTGATTAGCCTCATCTGCGCCATCTCTTTGTTGCTGCCTAACTGAGGATGACCTTCCTTGAACGGAAGCCGAACTTCATATCTTCCATCTTCTCTAAACTTCACAGTTTGCTTGAAAAATTCCTAAGTTTCCTTTTCTAGATTCTCCTTTGTTTTCACTTCAGCAGGATCTCCGATACCTAGCGTTTCAAGTCACCGCAAATCTGGAATATCCAAACTATTCAAACAGTTGATAGTACTAGCTGTAGCTAAGTTGGTACTCACTGTTCTCTGCCCCATTAGAGTCCAACCAAGCTTAGTTTCCACTGCAGACATATCTTCATCCAGTTGCACAATCCTTCCTGTCAACAACGTAGCTAAGACATCTGCTCCCAAAAGAATCTTCACTTCCGGTATATCATAGCCCACATCAGACAAAAGAAGTTATATTTAAAGGAAACAATGAAAAGCCAAGTGCAAAGTGTTTAGTTTTCCCTTTTCTACTTTCCAAACCAGGGCCATCTCTTCACACTCAGTATGGTCAGATAAAAAAGGGTTAATTGCCAAGAATGCTAATCTATCCATGACTATCCAGACCATCACTTTATTAATCACAGAATGGTCAACTTCTAGAATGTTAAACCATCCTTAATCAGCAGCCATTACTTCACTATTTTTATAATTGAGAGTTTTACTTTATTCTATTTTGTAATTTAACAATTCACAGGAATAAACTTAAAAGAAAGCGAAAACTAATTATTAAGTTCAAAATTGCTGGAATTTTGCATTTTTTGAAAAATAAGGCAATTTTGCTTCAATCTGCACTCATTGCTGTTGATTTATTCATCAACATCACATAATTCGGAAAGATAATGGGAAATCACTTTAATATAATATTTGTCATTTCTATCGTTAATGGAATACCCTTGTGATTGGGTACCACTGAGATGCCTTTATCTCTGGCACTAACCTGAGCTAGTAAATAACATCAGCCCCACCGAGGTCTTGGTAGTCTTCCCTAATGGGTTGACGCATGTAAGTAGCATATCCACTTCCATCCTGATGTAACTTGGGGGCTGGTGGTATATATAATAGGTACCATCCCAAATGTAACAGGCTCACGGAGTTTTGGCTCCCTGGATTCAGTGAGACAAAGTGGTTTACCACTTCTTGCCTCCATTATTTCATTGCACAGCCCCTCAAATATAAAATGGGAAGCAAAATGATCCTAGTAGATTGGAGAAGTCACAAAAAATCCATGGCAAGAGTAGCCTGCCCCAGGACCTCTGATTTGTGTATCCCGGTGATGCTAAGGAATATAGGTAGTTTACTATAGGCTCACGCTAGTTCAGGTACAGGACATTAGTAAGCCAAGTTTGGACAGGAATTGTACAAATAGAATTGTCACAAGTAATATGATATGATGTTTGACCTATTATCCAAAAAATTACTTGACCATTCCAACTGATGATTGTTCCACCACCAAAGAATACTTAGGAGCTATGCAGCATTTACAGAACTTAGAAGATTGTTGAAGAGAGGTTAAGGAAATCAGACATTGTGACAATGTTTCACACCCTATTTTGTAAATATGAGGAGATTTTTTCATCCATTATTAGAAATAGTTGGGGCTGTACAAGTTTACAACTACAAGGAGTAAAATTCAGTGTAGAATAATTTCATGAAGAACGGAGGATATAAATGAAATGAATTAAAGTTTAAAAGGCTGCCTGTGCAAGAAGGTAGAAATGATACCAAAATGTTGTACGTGAACAGGTGTGAAGGTGGACCAGCAGTTAAGTGCGTGGCTTGCAGTGTTAGTGCTGCCTGTCAACTCTGCACTGAACCCAGTCTTGTACACTCTCACCACATCAAGCTTCAGGAATCAGGTAAGTGTACAGTATTTATTATATTCAATTCAATACCCAGAATTCAACAGAAAACAAGTTTGAGCACTCCTGAACAGCATAACTCAATAATGAAAAGTCAGTTGGTTTTTAAGTCCGTATTTTCCAAGGATGCGACAAAAATTTTCAAGTAAAGCCTTCCACCTTAAATTACATTTTCCATGGAACATTTTTGGTTATTTTAGATTTTGTGAGAAATGGTTTTAATGATTTTGATTAAAATACCATGTGTTTAATGTATTTTCATGACAAATAAAATGTTGATCTTGAATTTTGTGTGAATACAAATCCTATGATCATATTCTGTAAAGTTTGTCTTCATTCTGGACAAGGCTTGCATAAATCTGTGTAACTGGTTAAAACATTTTTGGTCCCTTTTATTTTGTATATTAACGTCCTGCAACATAATGTCATATTGGATGATGAATCAATGAAATGATGCTCAAATGAGCCCAAGGTCCATAGAGTTTAAAGTTATCAAACATTCATTTTCTCAGGATAAGGGAACGCCTTGGAAAAAGCCTTATCCGGATAACTCACCCTAACTGAGATTTCGACTTCGGACCTCTTGGATGTGAGACAGACATGCTTCCCCTACACTACAGAGGTGGACTAATCTATTTGTCCTCTGGATCATATACATGATATAGAATATATTAGAAATATAGAGTACACATCTTCATTGCAATTTCAAAAGTCATCTGCACTCCAAGGTTTGTTTACAAGATACATCGATAGTATATAACAGCATACATCAGTCTACAACATTTTGTAAAATTTACATATCACTGACTTTATAAAAACATTTATCTATTAAGAATTTTTTTGATTTGTACTGAAATCACTTGGTACTATTTAATGCCTTAATTCCAGTTGACAGTCTGATATACAAAATCTGTCCCATTACAAAAAATCCTTTATCAGTGAATCTTTTTATAGATCTTTCCTGAAAAATACAGATCTCGTTTGAACTTAACTTATGGTAAAAAACTTTCAGTGGTGATAACCACTTCTGAGATATCTATTGTTATTGGTTTGAATTTTTAAATACATCCACTGGTGCCACATAGGGGGGAGAGGGCAAAATGGGGCTGTGGCCCCCATTGGAAATTAATAAATTTAATGTGCAGTCAATTTCTATTAGACTAATTTTGATGCAAAGAAAAATGTTTCTTCAGGATATTCCTACAAAAGAGATATTTGATTGTTTCATAGCACCTGTGTTGCAAATGAGCTGGTCAGTGATATTATTCACATTTTAATGTAAATAAGGAATGTGTTATTTTCAATTAGTAGCTACATACTTTACTAATTATCGCCTTCAACAATAACTCCATACCAACAGTTATAAATGTTTAATTTATTGTCGTCAACAATGGTTCTATGCCGCAATGAAAGTTATAAGATTTTTATTTTTGTACAAACTTTTACAGTTGAAATCCATGAGAATTCTTACCAACAGAGAATGAAAACAGAAAACCTGTAATATAATTATATAATCAAATCAATAATTTTTATTTAGTACAAATTAATATGTTTATCCCAACAAATACTTTAACTCATCATTTACAGCTTTTGACAACAGAAAAATGACAAAGTCCACCTTGCCTGTAAAAATGAATGAATGAATGAAAATGTTATTCGGGCATGTTTTGCAACATGCCCTGGCTGTTCAGGGGCACCCCTCTTCAGCCTAGTGTTTATGGTTTTTTAATGGTCGTAGGGCGGATTTCAGTGGCATGTGCATGTATGTGTGTTGGTGTTGTGGTTGTGTGTTGGATGGAATGGTGTGTTTGGTCATCCCTAGCTGCGTGGCCTGTGCTCTACTCAAGAAGAAACTGTTTTTTTGCTGAAGTTTTGTCAAGTTTGTATGTCTACTGCAACAGCTCATCGGTAACTTTTTGTTAATTGTTCTTGTTTGTTTATGTGTTAGGTGTGTGTGTGCTTTTTTGTTTTATGTGTTTGTGTTTATTGTGTGTTTAGATGTTTTGAAAGTGTTGAAGGTGTGCTTGTAGTCTGTCTTCTTCTTGTTGTTGGTATTTGTCGTATACGTCAATTAGTGTTATGAGAGGAGGGTTTTTGTCTTTCTCTGTTTGTGTTATTGTTTTCATTTTTTGTGCAGTGTTGATTAGAGTTCTTCTGTATTGTCTGGTGTGTGCATTGTGTATGTAACTTATCATAAGTTTGGCTATGTGTGTATCTATGGGTATTGTGTGTGTGTAGTTGTGTAGTGTGTTTGTTTTGAAAGAGGGTAAAAGTTTATGGGCAGTTCTGAGGCACCTCCTCTCAAAGGATTTTATCTTGTTCATTGTTTCTGTCCTGATTAGTGGCATGGTGGCTACGGCTGCATACGTCAGTTGTGGTTTTATTAGGGCGATGTAAAGTTTTCGAAGTATGTGTGGCGTGAGTCCTCGTCCGTTTAGTCCTGTAAAAAGGTCTGCTGACACCCATGAATAGATCTTGCAGTTATGAAGTACTATGTTACTACGCTTTTGTTTCTCATGATAGTATGCAAAGAGTGTACCATATAGTGGAGAACTTTTAAACATTAGACTGTCACTTCAGTTTTATGGTACATACAACAAAATATGTGAGTGATTGAATGAGTGAGTGAGTGAGTGAGTGAGTGAGTGAGTGAGTGAGTGAGTGAGTGAGTGGGTGGGTGGGTGGGTGGGTGGGTGAGTGAGTGAGTGAGTGAGTGAGTGAGTGAGTGAGTGAGTGAGTGAGTGAGTGAGTGAGTGAGTGAGTGAGTGAGTGAGTGAATGAATGAATAAAAACAGACTACTGGTACTTTACACAGGTTTAAAAATTGCTAATCTTTCTTTGCTTCTTTTATTTTTCCACATACACTAGAGTAGCCTTCAGGAACGATAGTGGTAAATGACATATAATACGTAGGTAGGGGTAATAGGGGAAGTGCTGAGTTGCAACTGTTTCCCATCTTTCTTATCTTTCTCAGGAAGTATTTGTACACATTATACACCATTTCTTTGGCTTGACTGTGAATAATGGAACCTTTTTTTGCTTCACTGTCAGAATTCTTAACAAACTTGGAGTGGACTTATTGCTCAGAATTATTTAATTGTGTGTTCCATATGCAATTATTTGTGTGATTATTTAATTTCGCTGTTGAACTGTAGGTAAGTACTCTCACATGTGCTCTGAAACAGACTATGCCTGATTAACTAGAAAACACGTGATTGAGACGTTGTTGAATATTTGTCTTCTGCTCAACTGCCTTCATTTGTGACGGCGACTATAGTTAATTATATGCACTAATAACGGAAATGCTGGGGAAGCATTTTGAATTTGTGGTAGAAATTGCAGTGTAATTTCTGGAGTTTGAGTTATCTCATAGGGACGCTTTCACTAAAGTCTACTTTTTAATCAGATGAAGAATGACCTTGTCCAATCATATTGTTAACAAGTTTGCAGCATTAATGTATTCTGAAAATATTGATGCCGCACGCAACATGCCTACTGTTTTGTGCTGCAAGGATACAGTATACCAAATCACCAGTATCAGTATTTATTCTGCCATTTGCAATATTTTTACAAAGCATTGTCAGCATTATCGTAACATATCAAAAACATGGCATATAAATGAGTGAATCAATTAATATATTTTATATGTGGGGTCTAGAAAAATACGATGTATTGATGAGAAAATGTATAACCACAAAATGTAACTGAACTAAATATTAAAGAATAAACTTCAGACCTAAAAATGTAACACATGTCTGTGACAACTGCATGTATAGTCATTGCCTTGATTATAACTTGTAACTATTTGATCCAAATGCTGCTTAAATTAATTTGTTCATAAAAGTTTAAGTATAATATTGTAATATAAAGTAAATCTGCCATTGAAGCTAAACCAATGGATGTGTGCGATGTGTGCAGGTGTCAAGATTGCTGGGATCATGGAAGAATAGAGAATCACATGACTCTCTCAGTAATGCACAACTCAGTCTGAGGAACAGGACCAGAGGGAGCCAGGTATGTGTAACATGGGAGCAGGGCTGGCAAGGAAGTACGAGGTACAAGTTCCTCTCTGTGCTGAGAGCAAGAGAGAGACCATACAGTATTCAGCTGGCCGACGCTGTTCTAGTATTTATTTTCAAGTTTATGACATAATTTGTGGAGACAAGGTATACATATATAACTCATTAGAAAGTGTTTGCTGTTTCAGTTTAAGAGAAATGAGAATGAAATGCAAACAAGTTTACAAAATCCCCCAGAATCAAACTAACAAGCTTTGAGTGGAAAGAAAAAATGTTACATTTTTACTTTAACACAGCTTACCTATAAATGGGTAGAAGAATACTGTTATACCCAAAAATTTGATACCAACATTTCATCAAAAATAACAAAGAGAGATATCTCTCTGAGTTTTGCATTCTGGAGGTCCTGGATTGATTCCCATCAGGCCAACCACAGAGATACCCTGGTGGTCTACCAGGAAAATGCAAGTGTGTGTGTGTGTGTGCGTGCGTGTGTGTGTGATTTATTAGAGATGTTTTGCCTACCCTTTTGTATGTAGTGCCACTAAATTTTCAGCAGGTAATGTGACTCCAACACAACAGAGTTCCAGAAAACTGATGTAAATGTGCAGAATCACCTCAAGTTGTGTATCCAAATCAATGGACTGGTAAAGGTATACCAGTTCCATGATCAGCAAGGACACCAGATCTGACATCTCTCAACTATTTTCTGTGGGATTGTATGAAGGGTATGGTGTACGCCATTCCTGTAACGTCAGCGGAGGACCTTGTTGCTCGAGTTCATGCAGCAATTGAAAATCTTCAGAAACAACTGCAAGTATGGGGTCATGTGCGTGAGCCTCATCACCGCTAATATAGGTTCTGCAGTGATATAGGAGGTACACAGTTCGAGCCCATTTGTAATGTGCACAGCTTGATGTGCTACTCATGTTGGGTTATTGACAAAATGTGAGCACACTCCCACCTCATACTTCTATAGTGTCCAAACGATGTGTTTCCAGACAGAGCTTTCCTATTGGAAACCAATCAGTTTGCCATCCTGCACAGCATACAAAATATAGTTGGTGTTTTTTTGAGGCACCTGTATACTGGAAATTTATGGATAAATTGAGTTGGATATTGGAACACTTACTGTTGCTCCCACAATCAGAAGTGACCAACTGGTTCTTAGTGGCATTCTATTTATGGTGACATCTGGCTGTGGGGTGATTAACTTCCATAATAGATTTGGTGGTGGCAATTAAAAATTCATTAAGCACTGATTGTGTTTTAAGATTAGAATCTTTTCCCAAGTATCCAAATCTGTTGTGTGTTCTGTCAGTTTCAGGAATGTTATGTTAGGTATGATGTGATTAGTGACAAAAATGGTGTGAAACTGTAGATTTATCAATTTGTTTGTATTTGATGCATTTCATATGTTCTTTTAATATAGTTTTTATAGTTCTCCTTGTTTTTCCTATATACATTTGGTCACATTCTGGGTAATTGATTTGGTAAGCAATTGTTCTGGGATAGTGTGTCCTTTGATCTCCGGCAGAGAGTTTTTCTTATGCTAAATTTATTTTGTGGAGCTAAGCAAATGTGCTTTTTTGAAAATGTGGAATTTGTAGTGAGTTTTGAATGGAATGTGAACTTTCTGTAAATCAATCTGTTGTTTTGCTGGGTGAGTTTTGTGGTGTCCTTAATTGTTTCTGGTTTTATGAATTTTGTAATTTTCTTGTTAATAATTTGTTTGGTGAAGCCATTGTTTATTGCTGGTTGACTATGTGTTTATATTCTCCTTATGCTAAAGGAAAGTAAACCGATCTGTGCATTAAATTGTTAAGGATTGCATATTTTTTAAGAGTCAGATTGAAGGAATTGCTCTTTATGTAGTTCTTGGAATGTATAGGCTTTCTGTAAATACCAAAATTAGTTTTGTTCTGGTATCTAATTACTTTTAAATCTAGGATAGGTAATGCACCTTGATTTTCTATTTCTATAGTAAATTGTATTGCTTTCTTCTGTAAATTAGATAATTTGAGTGAATCCTCGATGAATTTGATGCTTTTGCAAAGATATACCTATGCAAAACTTTTGCCAAGACACAAAAAAATGTACTGTCCAACTCAATTTATCCAAACTTTAAATTCACATCACAGTTAATAGTTTACTCAAATATTATACAAATACATAATGGAGTTAACAATGCCAGCCGTGATAGGCTTAGAATTTATATGCATGATTTTTGTTTCAGCAACCCACAAGGTCCAGCACCCTCCGAAGTAGTTGGAAATCCTACCAGGCAACAGCATTATAACTGCTGATTTTCTGCTCATAAAGCTTTATTTGCAAAGAATCTTATTTAAACTACAGAGGTTTCGTTTGTTTGTGTGACTGACCAACCTAACAGGAAGCATGCTGTTTGAGTCAGATATTCACAGTTCCTTTATAATAACCATATAGAAGACATTGGTCCACACATTTCTCACATTTATGTTAATATGGCCATGTGATCATTAACATTGTCCAACACAAATCTTACAGTGTTCTAATGTTAAAAGTTTAGTGACATTCCAAGCCAATTTTGCTGATTCCTGTGCAAGTTTTCTCACAAATTTCTTTGGACTTTGTTCTGACTTTTCTCTAAATTTTTTCTCTGTAAGAACACACTTTTTTGTCATAAGTAGATCCTGTTTGTTTCCCTAACTATTCACAAGATTACAAACAGCAGAAAATCTGTCTCACTTCTCTACAAGAATCTGCAGTCACATGAAGATTCCATGTGCTCAGCATTAACATAGAATAACACTGAAATACAATGTATCAACTTCTGTACAGTACAGACTTTGATTAGCTGCACAGAGAGGGAACAGTGCAATGTAGGGCAAGCACTTGCCTGTAATACGACCATGTGTTCAAATAAAGGCTCTGTACAATACAGACTTTGATTAGCAGCCACACAGAGAGGGAACAGTTCAGTGCAGAGCAATCAATTTCCTGTAATAAAGCCATGCATTCAAATGAAAGCTCTGTACAGCACAGTCTTTGATTAGCTAGCACACAGGCAAGAAATAGTGCAGTGCAGGGCAAGCAATACCCTGTAATGTGACCATGTGTTCAAATGAAGGCTCTGTACTTCAGTTTCTGCATAAATAATTTACAATATAGCATGTGTCTTTCTCTGGTTAATGGATTGTGGAAACTGTATAACCCTATTGAGTTTGTATATCAATATTTCCCTTTTGAATGTAATAGTAGATATATTTTTGCTTACTCTGCCGCCTACCTGTAGTAGACAGAGAAAGTATGGTAAATTCCACTGAAACATTTGGTATCCAGATTTTACTGGAAGTACTTCTTGTGAGATTCACAAAACGAAATGTCAGATAATATTTTTCATTATTTCTAATTTTCGTCAAAGTGTCTCCAATGATTTTGATTAAATTATATTTAAAATATGCAAGCATATTTTAACTACAATGAGTAAAGCCTAGTCTTCAATATTTACTTTAGATTTGTAGATTTGTATTGTTTTAGTGTTAATAGCTGCAGTTTTTTCATTGAAACTATGTGCTTAACCCAATCAAGTCATATAAGAGTTTACCTGCATATGGTAGTGGTATTTAAATTGTGACGGACAAGTTCACAAGTGTGCAATGGCCAGTAAAACTGCATGTATTTGCATTCACATCTATCTGGCGAGATTCCATGGACCTCCATATCACTTTAGAATACTAATGAAAAGTAAAGCTGTGATGCAGGAGAACAACTGTTGAATATACCTACAGTACTTTGATCCAAATTACATCTATTTCTGAGATATTAAAAACTAACAAATAATTTTCCACGTAAAGATTAGTTTGGGGTAAGGGGATTTTCTTGAGAATCTTTATGTCGCATCCTTCAAAGATGCTGAACTCAAATACTAAGTTTGGTTTTTAATCGAATTTTAATTTTTGAGTTGTGCTGTTCACACTCCCACACACGTAAAGATTAGTTTCGGATGAGGGGATTTTCTTGAAAATCTTTGTCACATGCTTCGAAGATGCTGAATTCAAATATAAAGTTTAGTTTTTAACTCACTTTTCGGTTTTACTTTCTCTACTGGTAAGTAGGGGAAGTGGTGTATTCGACCCAAAAATTTGATGTCGTGATTTCACTGGAAATATATGTTTTCAGACCCCCTGAATCCAAAAAAGTATTTTTAGAAAAAAAGTCTGTGTGTGTGTGTGTCTGTGAGTCTGTGGACAGCATAACTCAAAAATGGAAAGTCGGATAAACACCAAAGTTGGTATTTAAGGTTAATGTCTTTCAAGGATGCGACACAAAGATTTTGAAGAAGATAACCCCACCCTAAACTACCCTTTACATGGAAAATATTCTTGAAAATGGCTCTAACGATATTGATTAAAATGACATATGTTTATATTTTGATGACAAATGAAATGTCTATTTTGAATTTCCTGGCTATAGCCTATGTAGTCCTGTTTACTCTGGACAACTTTTGAATAACTCATAAACCGTAAGAGATAAACAAAATCTTACTTTACAAAAAATGTAGATCTCGCTAAAATACACAGTTCATGACTAAACAAGTTTTTTTGTAGAATGAACCATTTCAGACATATTGCTTGTTATTTGTGTAACTTTTGGACAACTTATACTTCTGTCAAATGGAACATCGCTATTCATCTTTATATGTTAACCGCGCAAAGAGAACAGAATTTGAAAGCTTTAGAAGATTTGACTATTGCTCAAAGGCTGCTGTATTCCTATATTCCCCTTGCGCCTACAAGGAAATAAGCAATAAGATAATTTCTGGAAGTGTTTAACTCAACTGACACGTAGAAGATATAGGAATATGAGATTGTAAGAGTGGTTAGTACAAGAGTCAATAAAGTCTTGTGAGTGCAACACATCAGATTTTTTAGTTATGCTGTTCATGTACATATGCACCCACCCACACATAGATGGAGTTTTTCTAACAGGGCCTTTTTTTACTATTCCAGGAACTTAAAATTTATATTTCAAGTAAAATCTTGATATCGAATCTTAGAGTGGAATGTAATACCTTCCCCACCACTATGTACATGGTAGAGAAAATAAAAAGAAAGTTTGAAAGGTGGAACCTTTTCTTTATTTAGGATTATTCCCCAACCTCCCTAGAGTGTGGAAGTATGTATGAGAGTATAAATGTGTATGTGAACTTAGTGTTTATAAAGAAAACCCAACATAAATAAACCAAAGTCACAAACAGTATACCAAGTTAATATCATTGCCAATGAGCAATTACTCCAAAGGAAAAGCTGCCGATATGACTGGTGATATATGTTAAAAGTGGCACTAAATGGAAACAAGAAAAAAATAATAGACCTAAAACTGTGCTACATTTGTCTGAGATCTTAGATGCACAGTATTTTAATCAAAATCATTAAGAGCCATTTTTAAGAAAGTAAACAAACTTTTTCCATGTAAAGCATAGTTTGCAATGGTGATTTTCTTGATAACATTTGTGCTGCATCCTTGCAAGATGTTGAACTTAAATGCATGGGATTTAACTGATGTTTGTTTTTGAGTTATGTTGCTGAAGTATTTTTTGAAAAAAAATTCCTTTTATGCACAACAGAAACTTCAAAAAGTATATTTCAGGTGAAATCTCAGTATTAGATTTTGTTTGGAAAATAATACTTAAGTACTCACTATAGGCTAGTAATAGACAAAATTGTGTTCTCATAGACATTGTAAGTTAGTGGTGTCTACTGTGAATATTTAAATAGCTTATATTTGTATTACCTCTCATGAAGAGAAACTATGAATTAATCATTAAATGTTCTTGCTGTGATAACTTAACTGTATGCTGCAGTATAAATTTAAATGTATCTATTTTTTAAACTCAATAAAGTGAATTTTTTTATAAATCATGGTTTTTTCACTTACCATAATGTTCTGCTATAAGGAATGTTTCACCAAGCAGTGTTAAATTTTAACACAATATTAATAACTTTATAATTAAGGTTAACCAAATATTTTATCGAACTGACAAGGGAACAGAGGGAAGACCTTGATCCAAAAGGGGTCTTTTGTATTCCTAGGAGGAACAGATGAGGTGAAGCAACCACAGGAGGCTAGAGGCCGGCCAACAGAGGGACAACCTTAAACCATCTGTGGGACAATGCACAGCCCCTAAGCCTTTCTGAAACATGAAATGGGAAGCAAAGTAATAGGAAATGGAACGGAAATTCCTGGTAGAAGATAAACCACCCTTGCATTGGCCTTGTCAACCTGAGAAAAGATGAAAGAACTTATAGTCAGGGTGTCAGCCCAGGGAATCAAAGCCACAGCCAATTTACTTGATTTTTTAGGTATAATGTCTTTTAACCAGTTAGGTCGTATCGGATGATGAATAAAATGGTTGAATCGATCTCAAATGAGTCCAGGGTCCATAGGGCTTAGTTACCCAACATTCATCTTTTAGGATGAGGGAAAACTACAGAAAAACCTTATCCTGATAACATACCCTAAGCGAGGTTCAATCTTGGGATGCCTTGAATGTGGGGCATACATGCTACGCCTACACCACAGAGGTGGGCTTGATCGATTTGTTATCTGTAACAGTGTGTTACAGATGCAGTGTGTGTGCCATGTTAAAGTTTTTAAAATAGCTGTCCCAAACCAAGCTGTAGAATTTTTTAATACTGTTCTTAACTACAGATTTTTATGCAAGAAAATAAGCCATTGGCCTCTGTTGGGTTTGAACCCATAACCTCGTGAACCTGAGGCTACCATGTTACCCATAAACTATGGAGGAGAATGCAACAATTAGAAGATGACATATGTCATGAGAATCCAGGCTGTGGTGATAACAAACTTTTTTTTCCATCACCAATTATAAACTGTTCCAAACGCTTTTTGCACCTGCACTTATAGTTAGCATAAATTTGTCACGGTAGTTTACTGGACCTGGCAGAAATGCATGCATTGCATTTCAAATTCCTTAAACATTTTCTTCCAGACTGTATCCTACTTCTTTAGGATCCAGCAGTAGCATGATAACCTCTGGTTCATGAAGTGTTGAAACCCGGTGAATGCCATATTATTTGGTGGTGGCGGTGATGATAATCTCTGACAAACATATGATGTTAGCTATAAAATAATGTTATCACATAGGTTGCTTTCATCCTCTTCTTTATGGTCAGTTTTTGAATCTAAAGATCTCATTTTGAGTTTATCTTCAGAATTGGAATCATCTGATTCATACAAATTGTCATACACAGATAAGACATCATCGTCATAAGGTAGATAATGCACTTCTTCCAAATTCTTGGAATTTTGTAAATTATATCTTTTACTTCTGCTTGTGAGAAGTAGTAACATCTACTTGCAATGACAAAGCAATATTGCACAACTAACAAGCAAAAACACATGTCACTAATATGTAGAGTAGGTGCACTGAGTTTGGTTGATCTCTGCGACACATACACATACAATTAGTCATTCCTGGAGCTAAAGAAATAAACAGATAAGGTTGTCGCTCCACCAAACAGCCAAAGGTGTAATATTAGATGTCCTAGTCAGGCGATTGCATAGGTGCATCCATTCAAAAACTAAAATGTTTAAATAAACATTGGGGTACGCCAGACCTTTAGCGACCAACAGAGGGTTAATTGCCATTTATCAAATACTGTACATATATATCTAATGACACGGTGCTAAAATGTCTGAATAAGCTTTATTCTTATTTTATAGATGTATGCACTGAAGTCTCTGAATGCACAAGTATTCTGGTAACAGTCATATAAGAAAGTTTTACTTTTTTCCTATCTATTTATGCTGTAATCAAGTTTGTTAGAAGCACATGGTAAATAACTGTATAAAAAGAGAAATGTCAGAAATCAGGAATCAATACTTTATATCAACAGAATATTATTTTTCTCACTGACCGCAGGCTATGCATCTTTTTCAGAGAGATTAACTTGGTGGCCTGGGAGTGCAGAATATTATTTCATTGTATATGTTAAGGGTTTATACATTATGTGAAAATTATGTTATTAAAACACTTTGGGACCAAAAAAGAAGGTACAATGATATAAATTTTACCTATGTAATTATCTAAAATATCACTTGACCCATCTGACCAAGCATGGTTCCACCACCAAAGGATGCTTAAACACCATGCAGTATAAATCAGGCAGTGGAGGTGAGCAGACATACAATGAAGGAAGCTCTCACAATCAAGTGGAAAAAGGAGTTAAGTGACATGGTAGCTAAAAAGCAGATAAGCAAAACAGTTTTAGTAAGAAACAAAGAACTGGCAGAGAGATTCAGACTACAATGGATGAAATACGAAAGGGGAAACAAAGAAATTGAGACATCCTGGAAACTCAGAACTTTAAAAAAAGACAGGAAAGTATGCAAGATAGAAGCAGAAGATACAACTTCGTGATTTCAGGAGTTAAAGAAGAATATAGAGTGAGAGTATATCAAGGTTTAAGAGATCTATTAGTGAACACATTAGAAACATACCTGAGAGGCTATGAGATTTGCAACCATTTAGAATTGCCAAAACAGCAGGAAAAATAAATATTCTTGTGAAGTTCTCAAACATGCAAACAGCTATAGAGGTACTAAAAAAGGCAAAAAGAGTGAGAGGATTGACTGTATCAAAAAGGATTTAACATGTGAGACAGAATATTAGAAGACCCCAAAAGAAAATCGTTTATGTGAATATTTGTTAAAAGTGTAATTTGTTTTTTGATGTTGGTATGAGTTGGTTAAATGACGAAAACGTGTTGCAAATGTTCATTGTTACGAACAACTAAGTTAGTTTAAAGACGTCATAAATATTTCCATATTTGATTTTAATATGTATGTATAAATATTAGAATTATATGTGTTCCATAATAAAAGTAAGGGAGGATGGTTAGGGATTGCTTCCCTAACAAGAAAGAACTATTTGATGGACGCATACGCGGATGTATACGAAAAAGGCGGTGTCACGTGAGGTGATGCCATAATCTTCCTACTAGCATGTGTGTATTCAAGGCGTAAGGACGTGTTGATGTAACGTGCGAACATTGTAGAACTTTCATCAGACTTTCATCAAGCATTAGTTACACTAAATGAAAAAGTGGAAAGTTTTAAATCATTTAAAACGGTGCTAGGAGGACTTATTTTAATGTAAAATATAGAAAAAGTGTTAATAAAATAATACATTGTGGTGAAGAAACATCGTGTGATTTTTCATTCCATCCGTTACCACGTCCTGAGATTACAAAGATTTCAATTGCTCAAAGACACAACGAAGCTTAATTATAAAAACTGCACCAAATGGCTTGCCCAACGTGGAACACGAATTTTGGATGGAATGGAAATTAAGGGAAATGAACTTACGCGAAATACCAAGTGATGCCATATCTTCGCGCCAAAAAGAAAGAAGATGCCATTAGACCATCGTTTGAAATCTACCATATCAGAACACCGATGAACGGATACTCAACGTGGGAAAACACCAGAGATCATCTAGCGAAGCCAACTGCCCAGGAGATGCACATAACTGGACAAATCAATGAGAAAAAAGTAGGACCAAAAATTTTTATGTTTACATCCAGTTTATTTTTATTTTTATGTTACTGCGAAGCGGCAAAATAGTAGGACTTTTAAGCCAAAGTGAACTGAATAAAGAAACTAAAATGTCGCAAAAAGAGAGAGATCTAGTAACAGGAGTAGGGGAAGGGGCAGATAGGCCTAGTTATCAGATAGAACCAGAAAGCGAGGAACAGGTAGCAATAGGAAAAGACTAAAGGTTATTAATGATCATGTTTGAAAGACTAGAACAAAGTTTAGGTCAGAAAATGGAACAAAAAAAGGTAGAATTAGGTCAGAAAATGGAACAAAATAACACAGAATTGAGACAGGACTTAGAACAAAATAAAAAAGATATAGGTCAGAAAGTGGAGGAAGTGAGAAAGGACTTAGAACAGAAAATAGAACTTAATAGGAAAGAATCAGAGCTAGATTTGGGAAAGAAAATTGAATTAGGAAGACAGGAGTGTAAAGAAAATATGAAAATAATGGAAACTAATTTGAAATTAGTACATAAAAACATAAATGAGACAAAGGAAGCTTTAGAAGCTAGGATAGAAATCATAGGAGATAGGATGGGAAAAATAGAATCGGAAATGAGAGAAAATAAGATTGTATTAGAAGAAGAAATTGGTAGATGTAGAGATGAAATAACAGAATGTAATGGAGGTGTAGACTGTAAGATTACAAATGTAAAAGCAGAAATAACTGAGGAATTAAGGAAAGAGATTGAGGTAGTAAAGAAAGGCATTATTAATGAAACTGTAGAACAAATTGTCATTCCTAAAATTAAGACTATGACTGATGTAGTACATTCGCAACAGGATGCTATAAATGATATGAAACAAAGTCACTTAGAAATAAAGAATGATTTAAAATCAATTTGTGAAGAAATAAAAAAAGGAAAAGAAAGTTTGGCTAATGTAAATGATGTGAATGTACTACAAAGGCAAGATGATTTAGATGTAAGTAATGTACAAGATGAGAGTTATTTGAATAATGTACAAAATGTTGACTCACCATACAGAGAAAGAGGTTCACAATCAAACAATGACACAACACACAACACATGCTACACCAACAGCATACTACATGAAATCACACCACCTACATTTGACGAGGAGAAGGGAGACGATCCAACACTCTCTGTTAAGGAGATGGAAGAGTATTTTAAAGTGAAAAGGATACCAAATGAGCTTAGGATGATGATAGTCAAGAAAAGCTTAAAAAACAAGGCATTGAAATGGCTTAGGTTAGCACTAGCTGGTCATGAATCGTATAGCTCATTCAGAAATCTATTCCTATCAAGGTATTGGGGCCCAGCTAAGCAAAACCAAACTAGGGTAGAGCTAGCAACAGGTAGATATGATCCAACCAAAGGGTTATCGCTAGTCGATTATTTTATGAAAGTAGCCAACAAAGGAAAGCTATTAGACCCTAACCTGTCGGAAGCAGAGTTAATTACCAGCATAACAAGACATTTTCCAGACACAGTGAGAACAGGGTTAATTGTTGCGAGGCCAGTAGATTTTGCAGACATGATAGAATTACTGACAGCCTTCGAAACACAAAATGGTCGGCCTAATGAGCATAGACATAGGAACGGTCACCCAAACTCACCTATCTTAAACCGGAGCATGGCTACGAACAACCAGAATGAGGGAGAAGATAGAAATATTAGGAGCACCCATGACAGGGGGAGAGGGGTACACCATTTCCCACAACCACACAATCATGGCGAAAGGATGGAGAACACAAGACAGCGGTACCATGACACAATACCGAGGGGTGAATCGAGATACCGAACATATACATATGATCGTGGGAGACCAGGGGACCGTACCCAACAAGTGAACCACATACGATTCTGTAGGGAATACTTCAACAACCAAAGACCGTCATACAACAGGGGTCCACACCAAAGGGGCAGAAACCAATGGTACACTGGCAACATAAGACAGCAGGAAGTAGATGAAAATGTGCCAAATAGGGCCGATGTTGCACAGAATACAGAAACAACAACCACCACCAACACTCAGGGAAATTACCACGATTAAGTTCGTCCCAACCGAGTGGATGACCAACAACACAAACCTAAGCAATTGACAATTGACATCGACACCATGATGGCTACACAAAGAGAAAATGGAACTACTGTACACTGGACCACTGGTCATAACAAAACAGCTGGGTGACCATACGTATGAGCTACACAATACAAATGGCAAGTTGGTAGAAAGATATCATAAAAATAAATTAAAACCATACAAAGAAAGGACCAAATAGTCTTTGCCAACAAACATGTAAGGCAGGAATAGTAGAGATGATGGAAAATAATAATTTTTAATGGGTTACTTATAGAAGATTATGTTCAGATTGGAAAATACAACAAGAAAGAAAATCAACATAGTCATTGGCTATATCGACCACCAAGAGCATTGTCAACAAAGACAGATGAGGACACTGATTGTCATTAAACAAGTGAATAGCGACGGAAAATAATGTGTTTTTGACATAAGGATGTCAGGGACAAAAATAAAAAGGAATTAATTGTGATGACAAAGATAAAATATTTTTGACACAAAGGTGTCGAGGGTGAATTGAGAAGAAAAATAATACAATTGCAGAATAATTATAAGTATAGAAGTTTTCTCTAATAGAGATAAGAGATAAAGAGGTGACAATTAGTGAAGTAAGAAAAACCATAGTCAGAAAAGCAATGCCCAGGAATTAAGATGGATATAGCCAATGCTAAGCTTGAAGAAATGTTGAACTAAACAATGATGAATAAGAACCCAATTTAAAAAAAAAAAAATGATACCATTAGTAACATCAGAGTTTAAGAAATGACTCAACGACCTGCCTATACATAATAAGCTTACAAGACAAAGAAGGCAAAGAACTGAATAAAATATTGCCATAAATATGATCATAATCATTAGCTCAAGATTTGTATCCTGTTTTTCTCTCCTCATAACAAGGAACATAAGTCAAAAGCCACACAATAAACCATGATACACTTAGATTATATTTGTGTCAATGTCAAATCTTAGGAATATGTGTTGTATAATAACTGAATATGTGTTGTATAATAACTGAACATATGTTGTATAATAACTGAATGTGTTGTACAATAACTGAATATGTATTGTATAATAACTGAATATGTGATGTATAATAACTGAACATGTATTGTGTAGTAACTGAATATGATAAATTTATAAAGACATGCTGTGTCATGCCAAAACAAAAGACAAAAACAAACAGCAAAGAAGACTGTAAAGAAAAAAAAGTAATGTACAAAGTGATTGTACCAGAGGAATAGGGAGAAGTATTGTATTGTGTTTCAAGATTGTAAATATAGGTGACAACTTGAAAAACAAAACAAGGGGCATGTGAGACAGAATATTAGAAGACCCCAAAAGAAAATCGTTTATGTGAATATTTGTTAAAAGTGTAATTTGTTTTTTGATGTTGGTATGAGTTGGTTAAATGACGAAAACGTGTTGCAAATGTTCATTGTTACGAACAACTAAGTTAGTTTAAAGACGTCATAAATATTTCCATATTTGATTTTAATATAATATGTATAAATATTAGAATTATATGTGTTCCATAATAAAAGTAAGGGAGGATGGTTAGGGATTGCTTCCCTAACAAGAAAGAACTATTTGATGGACGCATACGCGGATGTATACGAAAAAGGCGGTGTCACGTGAGGTGACGCCATAATCTTCCCACTAGCATGTGTGTATTCACGGCATAAGGACGTGTTGATGTAACGTGTGAACATTGTAGAACTTTCACCAGACGGTAATTATTATTTATTTATGCCAACAAACTTACTGTTGGTGTTTTTAAACACACAAGCCGTGTGTGGGCAAAGTTTAAGAGGTAGAACTGGAACTTAAAAATTCAATGGAAGGTCTGTGGTTCAAATCCCAGTTGTGGCATTGAATTTTTAAGTTCCAGTTCTACCTCTTAAACTTTCACCAGACTTTCATCAAGCATTAGTTCCACTAAATGAAAAAGTGGAAAGGTTTTAAATCATTTATAACGGTGCTAGGAGGATTTATTTTAATGTAAAATATAGAAAAAGTGTTAATAAAATAATACATTGTGGTGAAGAAACATCGTGTGATTTTTCATTCCATCCGTTACCACGCCCTGAGATTACAATGATTTCAATAGCTCAAAGACACAACGAAGCTTAATTATAAAACTGCACCACATGTATATGCAGAAGGTGCAAATGAAGGAGTTAACCCAACAGAGAACACAAGCAAGAGACAAAGGCAAGAGAGTATACATTAAAAGCTTGAAGTTGTATACAGTTGATCAAGCAGCAAAGCAAAAAAAGGGCCAAATGACATGTAGAGGCAGGAACAGTAGTCATTGAAGCAAGAAAGACAGAGAAATGATCAAGGAGCAACAGGATGAATCACCCAGTGCATTGGCATATAAGAGACAGCTAGTCAGCATACTGTGGCACATGTGAATCTAGTTCCAGGTGTAGTTTCAAAAGAAACGACAAATACAAAATAGTGTAGGTAGTAAAATGCAAGGTGGGAAATGATAGTGGACAGTCCAAAGGAAGCGGAAACAGCACAGAAAAGAGTACTCTCAATAATAGCTAGAGAAAAGTGATGGATGAAATAACTGATCGATCAAAGAGGGAGAGGGAAAGTGAGAGAGAGAAAGAAAGAAAGAAAGAGATATTTCACCGAGAGTAACAAGGTTATGATGCAATAAGGTTAAGAAAATGGAGGGAATGCATGCACAGTGAAAGTTAGTTTATAGTGAAGTGTATGATGAAAATTGATTAATAAAAGTTACAAGGGAAGAGCTGATAAGAAAAGTTGAGAAAGCAAGAAAGTGAATAAGGAGGCGAGATGATATAAATCATAAAATAGAAAATAAGAGGGAGCGTGGGAGGAAGATAAGATTAGGGAAAAGTAAGAAGCAAACGTTCACAAATTAATATTGGAAAAAGGGGAAGATTATAAACAGGGTATTAAATTGTATGGGACTGCAGGATAACTTCCAAGTATTCCAAATATAGGTAAGTTATAATATGTGTAATGTTTATATAAACAAATGAAGTAAATAAATTCAATTCAATACATTCATACACAGCATTTCCAGAATTTGACTGTTAGAGAGAGCTTAAGGAAGTCTGTCAATGACATCAAGATATTCTGCCAATGTTTCACATTCTTTTGTATGAGTATCAGGTAATGTTTTGTACTCCATTATTTGGAATACTCAGGACTGTACATATGAGGAGGGTTCACAATAAAATCCTGTAGATCCTTATTCAATAATTTCACAAAGAATGCAAGTGGTAACTAATTCTTCACTGAAGTTTAAAATCTTACCATACAATATTGGGTAAATCAATTAGTTGCTAATAAATAGAGAAGTGTAAAATGTACCACATTTTGAGGTTATTTTAGAAATGCTGAAATTGTTTCCAAAAAGCTTCACATTTAACAAATATTTTATACTTAATGTGCCTAAAGAAAATGGCTTAATGAAACAGAGTTTTAACATAATGTTAACAAACAGGATAGATGGGTACTTACATGACAGCATCCTCAGCTTCTCTGGTCCAGCATTTTGTTTTCTTACAGGTGAGTTGGGAAAGGATCACAGTGATGGGATGAAGGTCAGCAGGTATTTGTCTACAAAATGAACATATAGTTTCTGTCATTGGGTGATACTTTCAAACATTTGCTTAATTTTCATGAATTTGTCCCACATTACTTAGATATTTATGTAAGAACTCATGTAAAGAATGTTAAAATCATTTTTGGGGAGAAAACAATGAAGCTGTTTTGATATACGGTTGTCTGAAAAGTTTGCTTTTTGTTACGTTTCAATCATTAAGAACACTTGTGAACACATCTCACTTATAGCACAGATATGACATAGTTGCTGAACTTTCTGTTTACAAACTTTAAAAACAAGGTTATTCAACATATAAATAAATAAGGCAGTTAGGTTCTGTAAATAAACTACTTATTACGCCTTACTGTCAACGATATATTGCTATTTCTCTGGAAGCTTATAAATTTCATTTTTCCAAAATGTGGGGATTTTCTAGTTGATGAAATCTTTGAGGTTCAGTCTGCAGTCCTCCAAGGAAGTGGGACATTTGCCATTCAGGGAATTCTGCAGGGAATGGTTGGGGTTATACACCTCATTCAAAAATACGTAACTTCTGACAGGTCACCATATAGGTGTTGGTCTGGCGTTGTCGTGGAGAAAGATGACATTGTTTCTCAATTCCAGTCTTTTCTCTTCAATGGCTGACTTGAGATGATCCAACTGAGAACAGTATTTTTTGGAATTGATAGTCTCCTTGTTTGGAAGAAGTTCATAATACAGCATTTCTTTGCAAACCCACCAAAAGCATAGTATAACCTTTCTCGGATGCAGTGCTGGTTTAGGAACTGACAGTAGTGGCGGCTGCTCTTTCTTGCACCATGATTTACTCTTTTGGGCATTGTCGTATACTATCCACTTCTCATCTCCAGTTGCCAGAAATTCCAGAAAAGCATCATTCTGATTTTGTCTCAATGAGTTACAGATGGAAATGCACTGAACCAAATTCACTTCTCTTACTTTATAAAGAACCCATACATCGCAAATATTTACATAACCCAGACCTCTCAAGTTTCTGGCTAAAGTAGCACAAGCTAAATAGAGCTCCAATGCCAACACCCAAGCTGTCAGTCATGGATTGTTACTATCATTTCATTAATTCTTTCCATGTCTGTAACCATTGACTTTTGTCTTTTAGGGAGAAATTCCCAGCTCAAAATAGACTAAGCCACTTTTGACATGCTTGATTTGTTACTGCATCTTCCCCGTAGGCAGCACAAATTTTCTGGCTTTGACAGGCAGTTTCACCCTTATAATAGTAAAATAGTATAAGATGTCGGAAATGTTCCTGTTTGCTTTCCATAGTTTGTAAACACAAGTTAACGCTGTTCCATCCAATGCCTCTCACCAGTTCGATCCCAGGCAACCACATGTGGGATTTGTGGTGGACAAAGTGGCGCTGGGTGGGTTTCCTCTGGGTTCTCCAGTTTCCCCCGCCATCTCATTCCACCAGTGCTCCATCTTCATTCCATGTATCATCAGTAGCACTGCCTGTAGTGCCGTATGTAGTATGTACGAAACAAACAAACATCCAATGTCAGTCACAAACACACACTGACATCTCCAATAACAAGTCTGACTGTTGACCTCTAAGCCGTAGGCGTGGTTAGCCAACTATGATAACTTGAGTGTACGGAGGGTTCAGGGTTTTTAGGCACTATAGATGGAACTTGCGAGAAAAACAAACTTATGACACAACCTTAAATTTATATACAAATATGTGGAGCTTTTTATTACTGTAACTTGACTTTCTACACCAAAACTTACTGGAACATGTTTCAGAGACTGTTGTCTTCATCATCAGCCTTCATTCCATGCCACACTTCCACCTGCAAATGGTAGATGGCATTTTGGCTGGATGTACTGCACACGAGATCCTTTTTATACAAAATATCAAAGTTTAAGAAGTTGTACCTGTTTCTGCATACAAATAATTTTTCCCAGATGAAGAATTCTGCTGGTTTTATAACAGGCTTCAAAAGCTTCTTTCAGCTGATCTGTGGACCAAAAATGCTCCGACATGGCTGATTTCTTGTTTGTTTATATTTCATATTCTCATGTGTTCTTTAAGTTTTGTATTAATATTTGTCTTCCCTATGTATATTTTAATGGAAACTTTACACTGAATTTCATAAATATTAGAAGTCTTTCCTACTGAAATGTTATCCTCTCTGTTAGTACTGAGTATGTTATTTAGGTCACACTTGTCAACCGAGGTTCTACAAGCTACAGGAGAAAGTGTGGCACTGAATCAAGGCTCATGATGGAGACAACAGTTCCAGTAGGTTCTGATGTATAAAGTGGAATTACAGTAATAAATATTACAACACTTTTGCATATAAATTGTCATGCAAAAAAGTTTCAAACCACTGAACACCTCTTTTAACAAATTACTCTTACAAAAGCGTCTTTCTCTACTACATACCTACAAAGTATTGCATTCCATACAAAAATTCTATATGAAGATTTCACCAGAAATACTGGGGGTTCATTTCTATTTGTTTCTTCGATGGTCACACATGACATCACCGCTATCTTGCGAGCTTTAGTTGCAAGGTTGAAGAAAACAGGTATGAGGGTGAATGTTGCAGGGATGCTTATTTGGCTATTGAGGCTACACTTGGTGTTCACAAAGCTTTCCAGAGTGCACAACCCTAGTGACTTATTGGAAGACTTTCTAACAGTGAAATTCAGAAGTAAAGAACATGCGTGTACATAATAGGGGCAGTGGCTTGGTTGTCAATTAAGTTTTATAAAAGTACTGTAAAATAATCGTGGCTACCATTTAATATTTATCTTGGAATTCTGCGAGGTGTCTCTGATAACTGTCCACAAGATTATAAATGTACAGGTTCATATTGTACTGATATTCCCCTTCATTCAGCAATCCAGTTCAAAAGTAGCACTCCAATATGCAGATACGGTGGTGCTTCATATTGTCCTCTATAGTGATGATATGCTGCAAGGCTCTGAACACCTGTTTCCATATGCAAACTGGCTCAAAGGACACTCTCATGGTATAGTGACGTAAATTCTACAAATAACTGCTAGGGGATAGCTCCAAGTGAAAAATACTCTAAAAAGTGCACCTGACACAAACCATCAATTCAGCTGTTGATGCTGATAGAAATAGCATAACTATACACCATTAGATCATGCAAAGCAGAAGTGCATTTCTATGTAACAGTAGACTCACTTAAACAATGATGTCATAAATTGGAAGGCGAAGGCACAAATACAAATGAACACCATACACATGCTTTGAGGTCTCTGAGTGTATCTGTGAGCATTATAACTTGAACATGAAAAGCTAAAAAAAATACCAAACTTGGTTTGAGAGGTAGAATCAGAACTGAAAAATTCAGTGCCACAGTCAGGATTTAAACCACAGACAAGTGGTCATACTTGCAAATTGTCACAGTAGCTCAGTGGTTAGAGCAGTGAAGCGGAAGGTCTGTGGTTCAAATCCTGGCTGTGGTATTGAATTTTTCAGTTCCGATTCTACCTCTCAAAACATTGCTCACACACGGCTTGTGTGTTTAAAAATATCAGCATTAAGTTTGTTGGCATGAATGAATGAATGAATGAATCAATGAATGAATGAATGAATCAATAAATAAATAAATAATAATTACCAACTAAACTTGGTGTTAAGTTCAGCATTTTCCAAAGCTATAGCACCAAGCTTTTCAAGAAAATCCCTGCACCTCAAATTACCCTCTACATCTAACATGTTTTAAAATTTTTGATTTTCTAAAAAATGGTTCAAACAAATGTGATTAAAATGTTACATAGGAAAGATATTTACATGACAAATAAAACATATGTTTAATTTTCTGAAAATAGCCTGTGAAGTCTACTTTCTCCAGAAGGAATTTTGTAAGGTGTTGTATGACTGGTAGATATTAAGCCACAGATGATAAAAACATCTGTAGAAAACATGCAATTAATTTCAAATATATTTTTTATGGCATAAGCCATCTCCCAAATCCATTACTAATGGTTTAAAGTGTTTAACACTTTTAATTGTTTCTCACAATTGCATGGAAAGAGTATGTAATTTTTAAGTCAGCATGTAACTTCCAGTTGTTAAACATTTTCTATCACTATTCCCTACATCTATATCTATAATGAAATGTGTAATGTAGCTATTTCTGTAAACATTTATCTCTATTAAAATTAAGTAGATAGAACCATAAAATTTTGTAAGATTAATTTATATACCTACTAATTAACAATAGAGGGTAGAGGAAGACATGAATCTTTAGTTTAAGACTTTAGAAACAATTTCTGTTCTATTTTGCAGGCACGTTTTGGTCAAAAAAAGTGAAAAATATGTGTGAGAATATGGAAAGTATTTCAGGATGTTTTAAGGAAAATACAAGAAGGCATGTGATCTTTAATTTTCTCTTCTCAGCTAATATTTGAACTTTCTTCTGACATATAATTTTGATTGGCTGCACAAACCGAGAGAGAGAAAAGGAAGATCATTTCCCCTCTTGTATATTTTAAACAAATAGGGTACAAATATGAACTAGAAAAACACTTTAATTGTAAAAAGACAAATAACATACAAAAGGAGTTATTACTATCATCATTATTATTATTGAAGTGATGTAGAGGAAGGCAGAAAAACTATACGCAATTCCTTTCCACAAATTAGAATACAGTACCAGTTGAGTTAAGAAGAGAAAGAGAGAGAGAAAGCCGCTCGTTTCTTGACTAGCATTAGTATAAAAGTGTATCGAGGGCGACAGAGTTATGTACGCACGTATGGAAGAGTTTGTACAAACACTTAAATACATCTTTGGATAAACGTTTTTAAATATGGTGCTAAAGTTTTTAAGGCCCCTTAAGTATGATCTAGCTGTACTTAAAGACGACAGAAGAGGAAAGTAGAACATTCATCCTCATTTCATGAAGATCTATGAGCAATCCTCAAGTAACCAAGAAAAAGAAAGGCCTACCAAGTAGGGATGTGACAAATGGTTACCAATAACGGTTTACTTAACTGTTTTCATAGTTATGTTCGCATTTACAGTACATTAGTGGTTACCAGTAACGATTATCTGTAGCTACCTTTCAATATGAACAATGTTGAGACAGACAAACTTTGTTATTTGATGTAATCTAAAAAGAAGTTTCTCAACACTTTGATTACTACAGTGATATACAATGCACTTGCTTCTACAGGGTTCCCAGCAGAAATGTGAACTTAATTTCTCTGACTACAATTTCATATTTGCCTAATTTTTAACAGATTCCCCTCTTAGCTGTCCTTTAAATAATATTTATGGCTAAACTGATACTCAAAAGGAAAATACAGTATGTTGACATAAACTACACAGAATAACAATGATATGTCCAATAATAACGAATTTAACTTTCAGTTTACATAATATAAGTGAACATACCAGTGTAACCAAAGGCAGAGTTGTACAAAATACATAATTCTATAATACATTTTTGAAACAAAATCTAAGAAAAAGTATTTTAGATATAAAATAAAAAATAACTTGAAAACTTATCATTTTTATACATATATCCTCTGCATTTAATTTGAAACTCACCACTTCAAGGAATAGAGAGGACTGTAAGGAGAAAAAAAAAGTTTCATTTAACAACAGTAGCCCATATTGGTGGCATTTTTCCTTTGGAACATATTGCCTGTTGGCAGTGGTGTTAACTCGTATTCAGTGGTTTTCTTTGGGTTTTCTATATCAGATCACACACATTTATATTTCCAGACTCTGGGGAGGATAGAGAATAATCTTGGTTGGAAAACATTCCCCCCTCCCTCCCCTGCCACAAAGAATCTTGTAATGTTCCTTAACCCTAGAATGCATATGCAGGGCTTCCGAGGCCCCATGGTATTTTTTTTTAAATTGTGATTACTGAGCTTCTACATAATCTTCAAATAAAGCCTTGGGAGTCTTCTGCTAAGATATCAACAATATATCTCACTTAGTTTTCATATTATATAATTTTTTTCATAAACACTCCGAAAATGCATAAGTACAGCTTCCAAGAATCTATGCATCTTTAAACTTCAGGTTATGTTGGGCAGCAATGCAGTTAGTAGATGCTATATTCTTGGGATTCGATTGTTACAACAGTTATTTTAAAAGGAAATTAGTACATTGTTGAGACATTTGAATATTTTTCATTAGTTCAAACTTCCAAACACAGTATGTTGCTCGTGACCCACGCTTACCAAATGGCTTCATCCTCAAGATCTAAATCTAATAACCAAAGTGTGCATGCTTTGAGTCCTTTTGAGAGAAGAGTAACTGCATGACTAGAAGAGGATGTTGGTGACGATGTGAGTACCTTTGGGGATGAAAGCAGTGAGGATTCAGATTGGGGTGAGGGTAACATACCGCAACATGTGACTGAAAATAGTGATTCAGCCAGCTCCATATCAAATGACAATGATGCTGAAGGAGAAAATATATAAATGGAAATTCTAGTGAAGTTACTAATAATTACACTTCCTGTAATGGGACAATATAGAGAAAAATTCTCACCTGACAGGACCAGTAGCAGATACTGTAAAAGCTACTGCTAAAAATGCATGGGATTATTTCATATAGATACTTACTGGATTTTGAAAATTCATAAACAAACACATAATAAAATATTGTAATCACTATATTTTACAATAAACATGTCATCCCAAATAAAAAAATTCTGACAATATAGTAAAAAGATGGAAGGGTCTGACAGGCCCTGCTTGTGCATTCTCTGAAAAAATCAGAACCATACACATTAGAATTGATACTAGTTTTTCATTAGTATGAACTACCAGCCATGTGATAAATTTGAACTAATTTCCCTGACTTGGCAGGTCACTGGGAACCCTGTTCTACACATATACACAGTTCGTGCTGACGAACTGAGCTACGGTACAACCCCAATTAACCATTATGACGAAGGTGGATGGGTTGCAGTTAACCAATTATGGATAATTCGTCTTACTTAATATAAACAGTAGGTTTAATAAGCAATTGCACAAAAAAGGTCACTAAACACGGAAGTCCTATATTACATTCCTTGTATATTTAGAAAAATGGCAATAAAGCTCTATAATGTGGGGCACGGTAGGACTTTTGATCTGTAAGACCAATACAAGCATGTGTGCTTAATGACTCACATTCCTAGGTGACAACAGTACATTATGATCACTCCTAGTGTCCAATTGCATGAGCACTTTGTGATCTGAAACTTCAGAACAACTTGACTTTGTAACATTGACTTTCGCTCTGTCTTTTTTAAAGTGTACTTTGCTTGAGAATCTTCAAAATACTGAAGCCATCTGTTGATATACAACATGCTTGAACTAAGTACCTGCCTGCAAAGACACTGTTATTGGAAAAAGAGGAAGAAGAGAGAGAGAAATGATAACGTCTCTGACGGATAATCAAAGTTTGACTATATCTAAACATAACTATAAACATCACGTGATGCACATGTAGCAAAGGAAAATACATCTCTATTGCTAATATCAATGTGACTGAAATTGAGCATATAACAACTTAAATATTCTCTTAGGGCATTAGAGAAAACACGGTAATGATGCTTTGAAAGGCGATGTTGCTAGAGAAGAGAAACATTAACCCCCAAACACAAATTATTGTCTTACATCACAAATGATGCAGATAATCTCAGCTGGTTACATAAATGTAGCAAAGTGGATAATTAGTAGGCATTTTTCTCATCAGATGATGTATTAAATTGACCATGTCACACATGATCTCATGGGGAGGAGATTGATACCGCTTAACACACTGAGGTAACTTTTTCCAATAAGCGACACCACTGTACATGATGTCACCCAGACTCGGTAACCATCCCTGTTATTTCAGTAACCATTAAAAGCATAACTAGTTACTTTGAACTCATTGCTTTTACAACCATTAATGGGTAACTAGTTACAGTCTGTCTCCATTAGTTCTATAACCTTTACGTTATTTTCTGCCCATCCCTACTACCAAGGACTAAAGAGAGAGAGAGAGAAAGAGAGAGATAGAAAGAAAAGCAATGGTTCTCAATCACAGTCTATACAACATATATATTATAAAACTATATACATATTTCACTTTGCTGCTGAGCCTAGCGTAACAAAATCTTATCTTTTCATTATAAAAGAAACAAAACAAAACATGTTTACATATCATTATTTTATAATATTAGTAACAAATTATACAGCTGGTAATTGGAATAATATCTTGTGTTTTTTTTCTTTCTTGAAAATTTAATGTTAGTTGGCAGCAAGCTCTTCGCAGTTGTTAAAACAAAAATAGAAGTATTACAGTTACATGTAATTAGTGACATACAGGTAAGGACTATAAATAATGAGAAAATGACATGTCATGATGGAATTGTTTACTTTTTCAGTCGTTTAGAGTTGGCAAGAATGTTTAGTGAGGAGACGATGTCCTGGGCCATGCAATCTTCGCATCTATCCGCTTGTATGCAAACATGCAGTGCTTCCCGGCCTTTGCCACATTGCCTTTGATGTCCTGAGGGCACTCCCCATCAGCCAAAAGTGTCTCTGCAAATAAGCATAAGAGATTATTATAGGGTAAGGGATGAGGAGCAAGATTGCCATTAATTTGTAGGTAATCAGTGACACAGAAATACTGTATGGTGTTTGGTGTAACACAGCATGGACAAGAATGACTGTAAGAGTCTGAAATATCCTAAATATACTAATTAAACAATGCTCTTGCAAATGATGCCAAAGGAAACTTCTGACGCAAGACATTTTTCTAAGTTTGAAGGTTTACCAGTGTGCAAGGAGACCAAAATCACAGATGTCGAATAGCCTCTACTGCTTCTTGTATTTCAATCAACATGAACAACATTTGTAACAAGCATAGAGAAGAAGTGGAGAGAAATGTCCCAAAACAAATTTATATATACTGATCTCTTACGGAGAAAACTAGTTTATCAGAACTAAGATAATAGGAGTACTTATGTTGTAATCAAGTTTGTTAGCAGGGCATGCTAAATAATTGTATAAAGAGAGAAAATTGCTAACATTAGAAATTAGTGAAATAAAATTTTACAATTATATAAGATTGTTATTTTTGGCAGTTGCATGCCCAAAGAAGTGTGGAATCTTCATATTCTAAGCTTCATCTCTATTTTGTTGGTTATATTAACAGTTTCTGTATTATGTGAAAATATGTGGCTTTTATGTAATTAAACGACTATGAGGCGTACAAAAGGTTTAACATTTTACGTGCTGTAATTATCTAAAAAATTACTTGACCAATTCGACTCATGATTTTACCGGCAGGATATTTATATGAAATTAATTGTTCTTCCACACTAGCCACGTGTAGGACAATGTCATTGTAAAGGGGTACAGTGAGATTGAAAAACTCAATGCCATAGCCAGGATTTGAATCATGGATCTTCCGGTCTCCATCTAGCTGCTCTAACCACTAATCTACCACGGCCAACGTGCTGACATGACATTAAATTCTCAAACTCATTCACATTTTTCCGGTGAACCACACAAGGGAATCTCAAATACACATGAGATAACATATCCTAATGGCGACTTACTATGCTGTGGATATTTACGCCCTGGGCTTCATAGTTTAACCAACTATAAGGTCAATCAATAGAAATTAATTGTTCTTCTGCACCAGCCGTGTGTAGGACTACGTCGCACAGGGTAGAGTGAGACTGACTGCTTGCTGATGCGAAACATCCTTTTTTGTGAGCATCAGGGGATTTTTCACCTTCATTAGGGATATCTGGGACAGCATGTAATTACAGTTATAAGCAGAAAGGGGGACTGGGGTGCTATGCGGGACCCAACTAACACATGATGATGCACGATAAAAATAGCATTACACAAACTAACACGTGGAGGGGTTTTTTAGTGAGTAACCCTCCCCCCTCAGGGTGCAGGAACCCTCACACTGTTGGCCATAGCATGTAGGCCTTCGCCTGTAACGGGGTTTACCCCTCCATGGTAAAAAAAAAAAATTATCGTAAAAACCCAAAGTCACTGTACAGTAAGGTCATAAAGAATGGGGAAGATAAACGAAATGAATTAATTTGTCAGGTTCACCATCTAGGTACTAAAGGAATATGCTTACCTTCTCCATCCACAAGCTTGAACAGTCCATAGTCCTGTGGATTTGTGATGCGTACTTTATGGGCTATGATCTTGCACACATCCCGCGTGGTCATGTTTGGTCTCACTGGAAGAGTCTTTGTAATAATTGAGCCATGCATTTCGTCTGGTACCACAATCTTCAATACTGATCTAAACTCTGTTAGAGATGCCACACGCAGCTGGAGAAAAAAACAAATCAAAATCAGTCCAAACTTATGATTATGGCTGATTAACCATCAACTTCATACCAGGGCAATCAGATTTTTATTAGCCACTGAGCAAATTTAATCTGTAATAGATTTTGTTGTACAGCACGAACATAAATCATACTCGTATTAATGACAATACTAATTAAAATATTCACGAAAGTCATACAAATTAAGAATTTTTAAAGATTGTTGTTAAAACTAGAACTATTTTTCAGCCAACTTGGTAATTTGCTGTTAAGTTTGAGACTAATACAATAATGAATACTCAATGGGCAACATGAACCAATTTGCAATAAATTACTTCAGAAGTAACATTTACTAACAAGTTTATACTATGGAAATATGGGAGTAATGTCAAAGAGCTTAACTAAATTTACTCTTTTAGTTACTACTATGGAAATGAGGGTTAACTAAGCTTGTGCAATCCATATAAAAGCTTTACCATGGAATGGGCAGATATCAGAATCTTTGGAGGCAGAATGATCATGTGATGAGAATTCCTCTCTGATGGGCTAGTTTCTTATGTTTAACATAGACATAAATTTAAAAGGCTTGCACTTTGCAAGTTTCTAGATTTACATTAAATGCAAAAATTTTGAATTTTTATTATTGCAACTTCTCTTTCTACATCAAACTTACTGGAACATTCCACACTCTTGATAATGAAGATGGTCTTAGAAATGTGTCTGGATAAAAAGTAAGTTAAGTGAAACTAAGTGTCTATAGGTCGACTCATATTTCTACAAAATCATTACTGGATACAGTTGCATCCATCATCAGCCTTCATTCACTGCTGCACTTCCTCCTGTGACTTGTAGATGGTACTTTGGCTAGACATGCTACACAATGTAATCCTTTTAATATGGACAACAAAGTTTAATAAATTCTGTCTACTTTTTATATGCACCTTTAAAAGCTTAGTTCCCCCCCCCCCCCCAGTTGATCAGTGGACCAACAGTGCTCTGCAACTGCTGACTTTTTATTTTTTCCTTTGTTTTCCCTATATATACTTTTTTTGCAACTTTTACATCCAATTTCATAAATATCAGAAGTTTTTCTCACTGGAATTTTGTCCTTTCTGTTAGTCCCAGGTATGTTATTTAGGCAATGCTTGTTAACCGTATTGTTGTACCATGTAGAGACAGAGTAATACAAATTCTAAATTTTTGCATATAAATATCAAAATAACTTTGCTGTGTTTTTTCCAAAAAATATTTCTAAGTTTATGTTTACTTTAATGTTTATGTGAATCATTGTGAACCGGTGCTGTAATTGTCAAGAATATTAATGTGGCACACTTACATCAAGGCTTGCCCCTGGGCCGAGAGTTCTGCTCTGTTCTTCTGAACATGCCCGAAAGTTCTTGAGGACATGAACAGCACTAGACAGTGTCGTGAGGTAGTAGCCCCCTTCGCCTGACAGTAGCGAGGGGTGAAGCAGTCCCCACATGTAGTCTGCTTCTATCTCTGCTGCCACCATTCCACTCTGCACTAGGACCCATACAAATAATGGCAGGAAGTCGTCTGCCCCCAACACCACGCTACCTCGACTTTGGTTTGCAGCTTTCACCTATACAAACACACTCATGAAGATTACTAAACAATTAACCCTAGCTTGTCTTTACTTTTTATATTTACTTCATAATATACCCTTTAGAGCCATTTTGTAATTTTGATAGCTGTTGATAACTAACATATAAAAATCTTACAAAAGCTCACCTATAAACTAAAATCATCAATGTCCAATATAAACTGTACACTTCTTATCAAATACAAGGATCACTGTGAAAGTTTTGAGATACTCCAAGGATAATTTTTTTATCATCGGGAACAGAAAAAAGTCATATGGAGCCAGGTCGGGACCTTATGGCAGATGAATCATAAGTTTGACCTCTGTGGAGCTTTGCTCCTCCAGAGAAATGGTTGCCAGAAGACCACCCTTTAGGAAAAATGAGGCCACCATTTTCTTGTGGGCACTTTGGCGACACTTCGCTTTTGTCGGTGGATTGTCATCAGGACAGATTCACACTGCTGATTGATGCTTGGTCTCCAGATCAAACTAATAAATCCAGGGACAATGTCAGAAACCCATCTAGAGTCCCCTCCATTGAAGCTTGTCAGCATTTTCTTACACCATCAAATTGTGAGGCACTCAACAGGATGTGACCTTCCTCACACAAAGGAATTCATGGAGGATTTTCAAAACTGCTTGTAAACCAATCCACAATGGTGCCTTAATTTCTTTAAATGTTATGTGATTATTTTCATGAAGCATTTTTCTCAGCACTGCAATGTTTGCCCGACCTTCATGCCTGAGACCTCCAGAGAGCACACATGTTGGGAGCTGCACTGAAACCGTGGGAAAGGACCACAGAGATAAAAAAGTTCCCTGCTGGTGAGGCAGGAGTTACTAAACCTAAGACCTTACAAACTAATAATCATAATAAACCTAGAAGAGGAAGAGGGTGATGAAGGGTAGTGACAAGAGCAGCTACAATGTGGTACAATTGATGGATATCAAAGGGGTGAAATGAGGGTGAGCGGCTTGGGAACCCAGGTTTGCCAAGACCTGTACCTACCAAAGTAGGTCCTTGGGGAGTACATGTTTGTGTTCTGGCGACAATTTGTTTTGGAGCCAGTGGGGTAGTAAATTAACTTGCGCCATTGTCATGGAACAAATAGAATGGTAAAGTTGTTTTAAGACCCCTTCTATGTATGGTGTGAGCAGATGATAAGGAATCCCTGGATATTGTTGTTGACACTATTCAAACGCTAAGAAATGGACCAAAGTGCAGATGGGATATATCCTGCTGCTAAGAGCGTGCTGAGTCATTTTCTCCATCACTGATCTACTCAATACATCTATATCTTGTGATGTTTGTATTACCCATTGTTTAAAACTGACGAAGCTGATATTTTTGTATTGAAATCAAATGGTGAATAAATATGTGATAAGAGTAATATGAATGCAACATTAGATTTTTTTTAGATTTGCATTCTTCTTTAACTTAATGGGTTTTTAATTACAGCAGTTTTACTAGGCTTAAGGCACTTACCGAGTTGAATATAGTGGCAATGCATGCCAGCAGATTCTCCAGTTTGTCTAATGGTGAATCCACTTCTTGTAGCGTTGTCAGGAGATGACAGATCTTCTCCATTGATTCTTCTGAAGGTGGGACTATCTTTGTTCTCACTCCCAACTCATGCATGGGTTTCGTGCGAGCGTATTGGATGTTGTCAGCCAGCAGCTGTATTGCACCTGTCCGTGTGTACTCGTCAACAAACTGCTGGTACAGGTGTTCCTTCAATGGCCGCACCACCAGCTTGTGCATCACGCTCTCCAAGATGGCGTCGAGGTTCAAGAATTCTGTTGACTTGAGCTGTGAATGAAAATCAATCATCAGTTAGTGGTGCCAACCTCACAATAGCTGCATGTGTTTTTGCTGAAGATTCCAATTCTGCTTACCTTCATACGTTCCTTCTCAACCTCTTTCTCAAACTCTCGTTCCCCGTGCTTCACAAGATAGTTCTTCATTCCTGACATGAATTGCCGCATGTTGCGCATCACAATCTGAGGGTTCGTCTCTCTTGAGTCTCGTGTACACGCGATAAAGTTGTCAATGTTCTGAGCAAATGTGGTACTTTTGTCTGCTGCTAGGTGTAGTGCATATGCCCGGATAGACGCTCCAGTGCCTCCCAGTTCTCGACTTCTTAGTGCTTGCAGTCTTGGAGGTGCTGCAAAAGTAACAATTCAAGTAAAATAAATTTGTGTAATGATGCAAGCTGCTTGTAACCTAGGAAATAATACATTTAAAAGAAAGTGACACAAAATTTAAACTTACAATTAAAATGAAGTATGCTGAACTTTGTGACAGTGCCCTGAACTGGTCATTTAGATTGATTACTGAATCATTTGTACCACCACATCACTTACTAAATTTACAAATTAAACACAAGTTTCTGGAGCTAATTGTTTCCATCAGCAGTTCTTGATTGACTGATGGCATCTCTTTTGGCAGCAGTTGATGTCCCTGATGGTATTTAGACAAACCTTTACATATGTATGTCACCTGTGGGTTTCCAAAATTGAAAACAGGTTCCTATTCTTACGAATGTAAGTATTTTCCCAAATTGCAAGTCTTGTTTTATCGGTAATGGCCTTTATTATTTTCGTTTATACTGCATTGATCACTCCAAAAATGCAAAGCTACTGCTGATTTTTCTGCTGTTGTTTGTATATCTTTGAAACAGTACATCATTTTGGGCCCAAAAAATAATTACTCTATTCAAGAATATGTTAAATTCTAAATTCAAAGATGACATCCCTGAGAACAACAACCCAGGAATATATCAGATAAGCTGCAACCACTGTGAAAACATATACAGTGGGAAAACTAAAAGAAACATAAAAACAAATTCAAAAAGATTTTCAGAGAACACACATCCAATTTTACAAATACCTACACCTACCTGGCCCTACTCCCTTCAAAGAAAAAATTTGGAATTTATCAAACAAAAGTACAAACTGATCCAAATCTAAGAGGGTCATACTAAAAAGTTGTGATCAAAGATTTTTGAAAAGCTTAATCTTTATTTTCTAGATAATCTAAGGTCATCTTAACCTAAAGATTTTTAGGTAACTTTTCAAGTCTCTGTTTCTTTGCAGACATTTATGCCCATCATTCTGCATGTTTGAAAATACCCTTATGATAGAATTCTGTTCCAGCTGCCCATGACACTGAAACAGGAACTGTACCATTCCTTATAGTGGGTCATAATGATGGAACCAGCTTTCATTGCCTGTCATAATACTCATAAAAAAATCACCTTCATTTTGAAATCTCTGAAGGAGATTTTGAGTAATGATTCTTCTCTGAAGTTTGTGGTCTTTGGTCAATAAATGCATGACTCAATAGACACAAACTTTCTGATAACCTAAACTTTCAGTCATTTCTTGCATTATGTATGTCAAACTGCAAATTTTGCAGGAAATTTCACCCAGAGTGACATACATGTCTTTTCTAATGAACTCTTTCTTTGTTGTGTTCCATGGAGGCAGTTTGAGATCAACAGCTAAGACAGTCATCTTGGATACTCACGTTCCCAATTTTTAAATGTTTCTACATCTAACACTGATGCACACATCTCCATACGCAAATGAAATTCAAAGTGAATTTCAGCAGCAGATTTTTCCTCTTTAACAAGGAATTCAATGACAGCACACTGTGAAAATGAAAAACTGATGTCTGCCCTTTTGGAAATACTGCTTGTAGCCAAATGATAATAGCTAATGACATCACAATACGGCAACTTTGGTGTAAAGTCTATTGATTATGCCCTGCAGTTATGTTTGTTAAATTGTTGGAATTTTAATTTTAACAATGGGTTGCTCACAACTTTCAGTATGATCCTCATATATAGGGAAAACAAAGTGTTTGAGTGATATGCAGCGATTTTAACACTTGTAAAATGATTTAATCGATATACTATGGCAGAATGTTGATTTCAGTATGAACCTTTTTCCCTAGTTAGCAATTGATATTTTTTTATTCTTACAAAAATCCTTTGTCACTTTTCTGACATCAACATCAGCCTAAAGTTACATTACAAAAGCCCAACACAAAGATGATCTTGGAAACAAGGGTCAAGGAACATTTAAGGTGCATAAAACACAAACTTCTGGAAAAATCAGCAGTTGCCACCCAGTTTGGATGAAAAATCCCAACATAAATACACAACCACAAAATATTAAAACACATAACAGTAAAGCAAGAATTGTCAACATGGGAGCAGAGTTTCATCTGGAAGATCAAGAACAGTGTCTTCAATTTTGATATCCCCAGAGTGACCCATTGTCCAAGTAACTAAAACTGTTACCAAAGCAGTGTATGGAAGGATCAGCTTCACCATCCCAAATCAGTTGATGTACAGTTGATCATGAAGAAACTAACCTCCAAAACATGTTTTGGGAATTTAAAAAGGGAGTGTTTATTAGTCTTTAATTGACTCAGTTTTTACTCTTAACTGCTCCTGAGAGGAACTCAATGGAGTGTAGATGTAATCAGTTCATACTGCAACATCAAATTAAGAACATTTAATCCCATACCCCAAAAGAAAAAGTCAGGAATTTACTAGATCCAATGTAACAATTGTGTGAAGGTTTAAATTAGGCAAACTAAAAGCACATAGCCACCCTCTTCAAGGAACACTGGCATTATATGAAATTTAAACACATAAAAAATTCAGCAGTTACTTCACACTTGTGGACTCAAAACCACAAAATACAAACCAACATCAGGTTACTGAAGCCAGCCCAGAAACTCAAACAATTTGGAATATGGGAGAAGATCTAAATAAAGAAATAAAACTCAATGAACTTTCACTTTCCAGAAGCAGACAACCTTTAATTTAGCTTCATCAACAGGTCATCAGAGGACACCTCAGGTTACAAAAACCAAATGATTCAAGAGATGATCTGACAGTCAACATGCAGCTGATGATGTGAGTTCATGTTCAAGATACATGTTCTGCATAACAAACAGATGAGTAGTTATGAAGGGTCTTCATGTTGAGGTTGAAATATCCACCCAAGCAATACTACATTATAAAGAATAAAAAAGGATGTAAATAAATTTCTAAATACTGAATGAATATTAAGACAATATAAGTGGCCTGTACTGCAAAACATGAAAATGAAAGTAGAACCAAAACAGAGCAGAGATGTTCAATGTAAGTTAATAGCAAGTAATGAAGACAAAAGAATGAATGCAAGAAAGGTAAGTCACAGTAAATACGTGTACAAAAGCAGGGAAAAGCCAGCCTTGCAAAGAGCAGTCAGGTGCACAGAAAAATTAATCGCAGAAACACATACTTTTGAAAATATTAACCAATAAATGTGCAACTAAATGTATCAAGGCAGCCAATACTATGAACCAAAAACTATGTGACTAAAGAAGGTGATGAAAATAGAAAATGGGCATATTGGAACTTTGTCTAAGCTAGGAATTCACCTTCAGACACAGGTAACATCGCTATTTCATATCATTTTCATCTCATGGTCATGTGAAGTCATAATGTTGTGTCAACAGAATGGCATTGTCACAGAAAACATGCTTGTGATGGATAACATTGCTTAGTAAGTCAAAACTGGAGCAAAAGCAGTTAGTATTAGGGAAATTAGGAGCAAATTAACTTAAAGAGTTTGATCGTGGGATAGAGAAAATCTTGTGTGACAGGAATGCGGAAAGGGAATTGTGTAATATTTTGCTGTGAATCTTTCCATAAAGAGAGCAGTGAAGAAGAAATGAGCAGTTCTCATTTATTTCTTTGATCCACCTATCCTGGAGAAGAATTTCTTTTCTATTCATCACAACCTATACTGACACTATACTGGCCAAAGAACATCACCTTTCCTTACCACCCCCTCCTCCCAAGACAGCAATAGTCGAACATCTACGTTTGCTCTACCTTTCATTGAGTGTACTCTATGAATTGCTTTACTGTGTTTCATTTCAGCAACATTTTGGATACTATAATGAAACTGAACATAAAAGCTACTTACACAAGAGAGGATCCAGTCTCTCTTTAAAGCTTTTGTGCCTTGTTATGTGGTGATGATGATGGTGGTGGTGATGATGATGACTTCTGCCATTGGTGACAGGATGTGAACTGCTGCATGTTGTTTCTTCGTCTTTGGTGTCCTGCACTGTCTCGGAAACATCAAGCTGCAGCAAGTTCTCCCATCTCGAACTGTCCCATGGCTCTGAGAAGACCGTCTGCGTGTCCTCACTATCACTCACTTGGTTTGGCTGCAAGCTGCTCCCTTCACTGCTGCGACCTTCCACATTGTCATACGACGACATGCGCGAGTCCAGCGGCGATGAGATGCCTTGTTGCGTGGAACTTGACACGATCTCAGGTGACAGCCTCAGAGAGGGAAACCTAACACAGTAAGAACTGTGTTGAATTCACACAACTTACTTTACTCACTCTTCTACCATCTATTTTTACAGAACCTCATTATTATTAGTAGTATTATTAGTGCTACTAGTAGTATCATTAGTATTAGTAGTGTTATTAATATTAGTATTATTAATGTCATTCTTTTTTCCCCCTTTTTTAATTTTATTCTTTTGAAGTGGTGGGCCCAGCATCCCATTTATATTTACCCAACATTTGTCTTTTCAGGGTAAGGGAAAATCCAAGAGAAAATACTTATCTAGACAGCTACTGGAACTGAGATTCCAACTTTGGACTTGTTAAATGTGAGGCATATAAGTTACCACCACACCATGGAGGTGGGCCTTCATTAGTTACTTCAGTCATTCACTATGGTTTATAATGTATTGTCTATCTCAGGTCTAGTTGGGAAACATTCCACTTAAGCTGATAAATCAAAATTAAAGAGGTCATGTGGCTAGTTTTGCTTGCTATGCTAATTTGAAAATCAACATTCTGTGTAAATTAAATGCATATTAAAAAATAGACGCATAAGTTTATGACAGAGGAAAGGCTAAAACAGTAAACATTTTGCTAAAATATGAATATAGTCCACATCTGGCTGTGAGATGAATGTCTAACAGCTACACACAGTAATAATTGATGAGGTAGATTATGTTGGTTGCAATGAATGTGAGAAAACCAAATTCCCACTATGTCATGATGTATTGTAAGTTCATGAAAAAACATATTTGCCCACTAGTTAACTATTTGTCTCAAAAAATGAAAATTAGTATTACAATTTACTTTTAAGATCACATTGGTGCAGTTTTTATCAAAGCGTCGTTTCACGTTTGAGCGATGAGGCTCTTATTTCTCTCAGGGCGTGGTAACGGATGGAATGAAAAATCACACGATGTTTCTTCACCACAATGTATTATTTTATTAACACTTTTTCTCTATTTTTACATTTAAATAAATCCTCTTAGCACTATTTTAAATTATTTAAGTCTTTCCACTTTTTCAAAAAGTGGAACAAAAGCTTGATGAAAGTCTGGTAAACGTTCTACAATGTTCACACACTACCAAAATACGTCCTATCACCTTGGACACGTAGACGCTAGTGAAAGGAGTCTGGCGTCATCTCACGTGATACTACCTTTCTCGTGTACATCCGCGTATGCGTCCATCAAATAGTTCCCGTATTGTTAGGGAAGCGATCTTGAGCTATCCTGATTTCACTTTTATTATTGAACACATATAATTCTAATATTTATACATATATATTAAAATTAAATATGGAAATATTTATGACGTCTTTAAACAAACTTAGTTGTTCGTAACAATGAACATTAGTAACACGTTTTCGTCATTTCACCATCTCATACCAACATCAAAAAACAAATTACACTCTTAACAAATATTCACATAAACGATTTTCTTTTGGGGTCTTCTAATATTCTGTCTCAACATCTCAAACTCAATTGTGACTTTAAGCCACTGAAATAACTACAAAACAAGATTTAAATGTCACTTTTTATAGAAGTACCAACCTCTGAGCTATAAGCTCTTGCACTGTAATTTTTCTCCCACCAGACGAGATGCAGTCTCCATCATCAAGGGAATTTTCCTGCTGCTCCAGTGAGGGAAATCGCCTCTCTCGCTCTTCACCTACACCTCCATCACTATTTTCCCCATCTTCAGCGCCCTCTTCTTCATTTCCTGTATACATAATATGAGATATGTAGTTGTAGAAGAGTTCCCAGTGTTATGGGCTATTGATTAACAAGAAAAGTGTCCACTGACATCATTAAACCTGTGCCCTATAATAGAGGGACCTTAAGCAAGACTTTCTAATACAGGGTTGTTAGATGTGTGTGGTTCCTGCAAACTGTGACTCAGTCTGCTGGTTCCAACTCTCTCTTATCATCAGTTTGTGTTGTGAGTAACCAGTCAGTTGCATGGATATACATTTGCAAAGTGTAGACATTACTGTACAAACTTTAATGATTATTGTGATTTGTGGTCATATCTACACACAATTCACATTACATGAATGTGTGGATATCTAAAATACTTATATAAGAAGCAGGTCATGTTCTGAAGATGATGTTGTTAGCTAATGCTGGATTTCTGACAATGAAGTCATTAATCCTCTTGCTCTCCAATATTTTTCACTGATGGATGGGGAGGGCACTAGAAGTGGCCGGGCATATTTGAAGGTGGTCTCGATCCATTTCCTCTTGAAGAGACTTAGCAGTAAATGTAACCGCTTTTTAGAGAGCACCATATTTTTATGTTTTGGCGGTCACATCGCTCTCTCACAACCCCCAGAATGTCTGGAGGACCACACCTGTCGTTGGTTTACGGGTCTCACCGACCTGACCGGGAAAATTATCAAAATAATGTTCTGAAGATGTAAATTTTGACAAAAATTGTTTATGCCTACTGCCAGTACAATTAGGAAAGTCGCTAAAAGATTTAAAGAAACTACTTAGTAAACAATTAAAAACTAAACAGATAACATTGTCTACTCAGGAAAAAAAAAATTAAATAAGACTGGCGGAAGATTATAATATGCCCCTCAAAAATCTCTAAAACGTTTAGCACAGGAAACTTACAGCAATAAATCTGTTAATTGGTCACAATGTGATGGCCTTTGATTTTCTAATCTCTTTATATAGCCAAGAGATAAAAAAAAGAATAACGACTTCCTATTTAAGAAAAGTATATTGGAAAATTCAAGCCTATATCAGGGAATATATCGGAAATGGTTTGTTGCACAAAAAAATATATCTGACATAAATTGTGTGGTTTAATAAGATCTACATTTTTTGAACAGTTAAGATTTGGTTTATCTGTTACAACTTACCAGTTATCCAAACTGAAGAGAACTTCAGAAGCTATTCCCAGAAAATTCTAGTATACATTTCATTTGGAATGAAAATATCTTAAACATACGGCATTTTAATCAAAATTGCTGCACACTTGGCAAAATAAAAATTTTCAAAGGGAGTTTGGTGTGCGAGAGTTTCTTGAAAATCTTTGTGTCGTATCCATGGAAATTGCTGACCTTAAATAGCAAGTATGGTTCTAACCAAATTTTGTTTTTGAGTTACATTGTTCATATGCACACACACCTTTTTCTAAAAATGCTTTTTTTTTTATGGATTCAGGGAGTCTCAAAACATGTATTTCTGGTGGAATGTAATACTTCTATTTACTATTAATTATGTAGTAGAGAAAATAAAAATTGATTACTATATGCTGTCTTTGAAATTTCATACTCTTTGTATGGCATTCTCAAAAACAAAAAAATGGTGACCTAGCCTTTCAAAATGTAAAAATATTGCAAAATTCAAATCAACAACTTACATTTAGGAGATGGTTAATACTACAATGAATTTGACGTAAATTGTGCATTTTAATGAGATTTAAACTATTTGGCAGTTTTGTTTTGTCTTATGGATTACTAATTATGCAAAATTATAACAATTTCATTCAGAATGAAGAGGAGTTCATCAGCTATTTCCAGAAAATTTAAAATATTTCATTAGTTACACAAGTATATTAAACATATGGTGTTTCAATAAGTATCAATAGAGGCAATTTTGTGAAATTAAAACATAACTGAACAATTTTCTCTGTGAAGGATGGCTTCTTGAAAATTGTGTTACATCTTCAGAAGATGCTACAATTAAATACCAAGTTGGGTATTTATCAGAGTTTTCTTCCTCACAGATAGACAGATCCTTTCCTAGAAATAATTTTTTTTTCTCTATAGCGGGGGCTTAGAATGTCTATTTTTGATGAAATCTTCAAATCAACATTTTGGTTGCCATAGGTGGCAGAGAAAGTAGATGTTTAAATGTACACATCTGAAACTATGAACAGTGAAGCAAATTGATCCACAAATAACACAAAGTAATAAAATTAGAGACTCACTTCACTTCAATAAATTGGGTGTCATGTTTTCAAAGAAACCGAAAAACAGAGCACCTATAAGATCTGCCTTGTCCATTTACATGCATGTAACAAGTTGCAATGTTTGAATACAAGCAGGTCTGCCAACTTACCTATAAACTCCCAGCTGGAGTCCACTGCCCAGGATGTATCATTGAAACATTTACCCCTGACGTGCGTTGGTGGTCTTACTTTTGGAGGTTGCACAGGTTTGCCCCTGGGTCTATTGCGAGTGTTTTTCATTAGTGCTAGGTTATCAACTGATGATGAGAGTGGAGTGGGAGCCAATTCATCACTGGAGTCTATCCTCTCAAGATTGCCACACGCCAAGTGGGGGGCATGAACAGGCCACTGCTGGAACGATGCAGGGTCAGAATGACGATTACGTGACTGATGTTGAAATAGCTGATGGCCTCCAGGCCTAGGTCTTCTTCGTGGGATAAGGACAGCTTGCCTGAGAGCGTCTGCAGGTTCTGCATAAAACGGACTGCTCTGTTTTGGGTTGCTTGGCGTTGCACTGCCTGAGTCATCGGTTTGTTTTAAGTCAGACCCTTGCGGAGACAGAGGTGAGTTTGTAGTTGAATTAGCTGCACTGGTATTGATGACAAGTCCTAACCTATTCTTCTGCTGGCTACTGATAGAACTTAGTGACACACAGCTGCCAGATACAGGAGTACCAATCCTCTCCAGAAGGTCTGGAGGCTTCTTAGGTCCACCACTACTTGAGCTAATGTCTTCTGGAGACGAGAAAGGTGAAGAACGAGCTATTGGGTGAGTAGGTTTGAAAGTAGACAGCATTTCAGGGCCCCAAATATCCTCGTAGTCAGAAACCTTATCAGCAACAGAGCTGCGGTAGTAAATGGTGGGGGATTCCAGAATGTCTGATTCCTGGTAGTGCTGAGATTCCTTGATGGAGGTCTGTCGCGTGTGACTAGGGCGATGTTTCTTGCTGCGACCATGTCCAGGAGGTTTACCCACTTCGCTGGTAGGAGACACCACATGGTGAAGTGTTGCAGTGTGCTGCTCTGACAGAATGCTGCTGCTACACTGCGATGACGTCGTTGTCTGAAGACTGTCTGACTCAATCGAAGACTGTTTTGGTGTCACCTACACACATTACAAGCATAACAAAATAATTATTGGCATTACTCTCTAGTCTGCTATACTGAGTTAGGTACATTGTATATACAAAGTCTGTGAAACATTTCATTCCACTATATTTTCTACACAAAACATTTAAATGGGCTGAAATTTCACAACATGAACAATAAACTCACCAAATTTTGATATCAAATGCATATACCATTTTAGTTCACTGGCAGCCATCAGAAACACCATGACAATAATTCAAAACAACAAAGTGCCAAAGCTTACTATAAAATCACACAACGCAAAGTGAGAAGGCATTTTGCATTCTTAAATTGCCTTCTTCTGAGTCTGCTATCTATGCTAAGGGTATTTCATACGAGGTTTGAAAGGATCCATCTGTTTTATAACAGGACAATGAAGTAATACAGGACATTTCAAGAGACTAGTTGTTTATGTAACTCTGCAAGCATTTAGAGCAGCCTGGCCTGTCAGAAGAGGTAAAAGAGCTTAGGGAGGCTTTCATGAACAGTTCCATTTGAAGCACAAGAAGGGAGCTCAACATTCTGCACACAATGGTATTAAGCTATACAGACTGCAGCATCTGCAAATATTCTGCTACATTCTGTATATTTTGCTACATTCTGCAATGAAGTGCAAGAAGGTATGGAAGACACGAGTTTCAGGGATAAGTTAGCCTTCAGGATGAGGCCATCTTTCACTTTCTTGGGCAAATAAACAGCTATAACATTTGCATATGGGGAATAGAATACATCTGTGTCATAGTCCAGCTTGTTTTATACTCACCAAGTGTCAAAATGTTGTGTGCCATGCCTAACAAAAAGGTACATGGACCCTTTTTCTTCATTTCTTCATAGGGAGAATTGTTTAAGGGAATGCCATTTTTGGGTTTATTGACAAGCGGAACTTCATCCTATGGCTAGGTAGCATCCCACCGCATTCCGAACTGAACAAGGAATTGCCATAGAGTGACCAAGTATCAAATAATGATCAGACATTCACACACTGATCACTTCATCTTGTGCAGTAGTATGTACACACATCAATCAGTCCTCAAGAATTCCAAGACCTGTCAAGCATATCACAGCTGCCATTGCCACAGTAACTCCTGACAGACAATGAACTTAGATGTGTGGCAAGTGGCCAAGAGAGGTACATTTGTAAGGTTACACATCAAAGTTTGGTGAAGGCAGATAAGGGAAACAAAATTGTGATTTTGGATGAAATAATTTACTCTGGAAACTGCTAAAAGGAGAGCTTTTGAACAGTGATTCCTTGAGCAAAGGATAAAAGGAGTAAACAGCACCAAATCATCCCAAAAGACAGGCATGATGCACAACTCCAGGTTAGCCAGAATATACTGCCTCTCTAAAATCACAAACCTGGCAACAACACAACACCAATTAACAGCTGCAAAAAACTCCCAGCTAGCTGGCTACTTCAACAGTTTCAGAAATCGCTACAACTCTTGAGCTAGTGGAAAAGCTGCAATCAGTTAAAATTAAACCTCCAGAATGCAACAACATTTTGATGACAAAAGTATATTCCCAAGCATTCCCAAAGACAAGCTTTTCATAGAATGGAGTGAAGAATGTTTGTATTGTACTAGAATCTGCCTGAGCTATTCCTTTATTGTCTTTGAACGGAACTTCTACCAACAAAAACAGATCTGATGAGAAGGCCTCCATCCCCTTTCCTGATGTATTTATTCCTGTCAACGAGAAATAGACATCATGCTGTAACCTAAACTTTATTTGTGGTTTAGGCAAATCCTGGGGTTTTATGTGATGCCATTTGTACATACCCGTTAAGGATAGAACAGTTTTTTTCCCAGCACTGAACCTGTCCATTGAACATGCAGAAATGCTCTATCTGGAAATGAGGAAATGATAGGAACTAGCTGTGGCCCTTTCGTACTCCTTCACCCAAACCCTTTCTCCCAAAGGTTTCCACTTCTTAACCCTAACATCTTTTCTTTCTTCAAAGTGATCTGAATGCAAATGTTGTCCCCTTATTTACTTTTAAAATACATGGGAATAAAATTCCTTACAACCTGATAGTATGGTTCTTGCTGAAATTCTTCCTGGTAGTACAATAAATACACACCTATATTAAAGCAAAGAACACCCACTTTCTGAGAGTCCATATTTTAGACTTCATAACATCAACTATAAACAAAAAACAACAAAAATTGGGAACCTTATATGCCCTGGCCATACAACAAAAATTGGGAACCTTATATGCCCTGGCCATACAACACAAATAAGATAAACAATTTACATGAGGGAATTGACATATACCAATTCATGTAGTCCATTATGGAATGTTTGCACCCTGATTACCAGAGGTAACTAGGTGTTATACATTTTGTTACAACCCACTGAAGGGGGACCATGATTGTGAAGAAGGACAGACACACAGATAAGCTCTGGCCTATTATAACACTGTTTATCATGCAGTTTGAATCACAAGTTATAATATAATGCAATAGAATTTAATGTTTTGTCATGTCCATGGTGTAATAATGTTTTGAATCTTCCCACAAAACCATAAAAATATCCCACCTACTGCACACTTTACAGAAAAGCAGTTAAGTGGCAAGCATGTGTCAGGTGTAGAAAGAAACGCTTACCTGTACCTCGACGTGAGGGGGTGGGGTTGCACTGTTGACGTTGAATGTCACTGTGGTTGTGACAGTGAATCCAGGAACGGCTGTGGAAGACAAAGACGTGGGCTTGGCCCATCTCGGTGGAGGAGGTGGTGGAGTCTTGCCACTCCCCAGTACCACCAGAGGTCCAGCCCCATTTGCTGAAGGAGGAGATGTGAGTTGAGCCGGACTGTTCTTGCTACACTTGCCTCCTGCAATGCAATCAGCTGTTAAACTAATGTGCCACTACCCACTAGGAACCCAGCTAGCTATATACACAAGCATCACTAAATACCTGTAGCAGTAAAGGAGGAAGAAGCCGAGCAAACAAGATTAAGTGTATTGGGAGGCGTAGGGCGTGGTCCACGCACCAAAGCAGAGGCCGTTACGCAAGAGGTTGAACTAGCCGTTGTAACAACCATAGCACCACTCACTATGGGCATAGAGCTACTCATGCTGGTGGGCGAGGATGGGCTACCTGTTGGACAAACATAGGTACACGTTAGTGGTTACCTCCCGACACCTTTAGGGGCCATTCAGACTTCTTTTTTTAATACACGCATTCACACTGCATAAGCATGCAGTAATCTGGCCAATAAGAGAGTGATTCTCATTCTGCTCTGTTGTCATGCGTAAGATCATGGGCCAGGAATCACTGGGAAATTTATAAAAACTGCAGCGATGGTGTTGTTTTGTAAGTTTAACATCCTTTAATTGGTTAGCTAGTTGCTAGTTAATTAATCAGGGATTGGTTAGGTTTATGCTATACTTCAAGTACTTGTAAAAGTTGGACATCTTTCGTTCACAACTTCAGCTTACAACCGACTACCTGATGTAGTTGTGTCATCTTGTGCTCCCTTCACGGTGGAGGTCTCTGGTGGTGATGATTACCCAGCTGAGCTTTCAGTATCCGAAAACATCCATATACAAAACAAGAATCAAATTATGAATTTTAATCTCCCACTAATGGATGAGCTCAGCAGGTCACATCACAACCATCAAAGACCAGAGATTTGTAAATCCTTTTCAATCTTTTATTAATTTATAAAATGAAATTAAAACTGTTTTATAGTTCCATGTCTGTCAAAAGGAATTTGACTATACGCAATGGTAAAAGAATTACTAAAATTGGTTGAGTGGTTTTTGAGATTTTTATAATATTAGTGAGCCCTTTCAGTTAGCTGGGTTATCTAATACTTCATTGTTCTGGTTCAGGTCCTAATCATCTCTGTGAGCATGCCTAGCAACTCATTACCTCTAATACCTGCATAATCCATGGACCAAACAAGTCTAATGTGACAGCTGGCACAGGGTCTATTCAACATCCTTTGGCATGTGGTTTTAACCATTTTAAGAAACTTCCAAGCTGTTCAAACAGATACTCAGTTCTGCCTGTTTGTCTGACATGTTTATAAGATGCAATGCACAGTTGAAGACTGCAGCTCCTGACTCATAAATTTAGGTGGGTGGCATAATATCTTTCCAGAATCAGCTCACTTTACATAACAGTTAATTCTTAGTCTCACCAGAAAATATGTGAAAAAACAATTAATTACACTATCTTAATTTTGTACGTGCAAAGCATTGCATACATGTACAACGAAGGGTTAAATTTTCTGCTATAAACACCTTTATTTTTGTACAGATTTTGAATTTGTTCAATATTCACATTGGCCTTGTTGGCCTCAGCTTCTAAGTTCCAATCTAGACACAAAACTCGTTACACCCATACTGAGTATATTAATTACACTGTTCATGGTTCACCAGTTTATTTCACAGTCCCCGTGAAGATTCACAGCATGACAGCACCCAAAACCACTGCTAAAACTGTGTTTGCTTAATTTTACAACTGCTTCCAAACACAGCAAAAGACATTATTATATAATACATATTCAGTGTGTCATGCTAGCAAAATTACCAACATGAATGTAGTATCATTTCATCGGGAATATGCAACACTACACTTAAAAATGGTACGGCTACAACTAATTTAGTTCTGAACTAAATTTCATTTACAATCAATTCAATTTACAAAATTCAATTTAAGAGGAAGAAGTATGTATGGTATGCAAGTGGAAACACTGTTCATTGTGATCATGCAACATCGATTTGTCTCATTCGTATCAGACAGCTTAGACAAAAATTATTGCAGGCACTTTCCCCCTCTACCTGGACACCACCCAGATTATGTTTCGTCTCCACACCTCTCATCTAGTCAAAGCTATCCCCACACCTCTTGCAGTATCCCCAAGATGCGAAGATTCCTGGACAGGCAAGGTGCAGACTGAAATTGCATCCATAATGAAAACATCAGCGTTTTCCTGTGTATTAGCGGTGTAAAAATATTTTAAACAAAACAACATGGGTAAATAAAACCAGGAAGTGTAGGAACGTATTTTGGCATGACGTCTGATGTCAAGAATATTTGAACTAGTCTTTTAATGTAATGTTTCCTTATGTTTATTAATTGGGAGGGCACCATCAGAGTCTTTAACTGTCAGCTGCCACTATATATCTTAATGGAAAATGGAGTTTACTTTCCTAGGAGAGCGGCAAACGTAGTTTTAGTATTCCAGGCTTCAATCCCTACCTTGCCCCCCATACGAGAGCCATCAGTGAATCCATATAATTCTCTTTTGTCTGTGGTCGCTTCACAGACTACCATATTAGCCCAGATGTTTACTGCTCTCTTGTGGTTGGTTGCCATATATATTTCTGTTTTTGCTGTGTGTGAATGACAACATACCATGTTAATTCTTAAATATAGCATATCTAGAGACTATAAGCTTCACTTAGTACTTGAAGCAAGTTCTTGAAATTGAATGCAAACTAGCTTCAATGATGTCATGTTAAGTTTATGCATTATGTTAATGCTTAATTTCCACTATGAATGGCCCCATTCATGCACAATAGTTTTTCATATCTAAGCTACAAGCTGTAAATACTCATACAGCTGATATTCCTTGACAACTGAAATATTTACAACCATACTTCAGAATTATGTAAGTAAGCAAATGCTACATTTCTAGCAGTTAGGCAACGTACATTATTTACAACCAATTTACAAAAAAATCTATTTTACACCCTAGAAGAATATGTTGAATATGGTACAGGAAAATTTGAATATTAATATATCTTATGAACTTTGTTGCATGGGTCCTGTTCACCTGAGGATGTACTTTGGTTCAAGATGATGCCTGATGATTGCCTTTAACACCATGATTGTTCTTTATTGGATATAGGATTCTGATCAAATTTATCATAAAATGTTAATATATACAGAATTGTAGTATCTCTTTGTAAATTCTGTTCTGAGGTACCTTGCTTGAGTATTTCCCTCAACCGCTGAAGCAAATGCTGGGTATGCTGCTATTTATCTTTGTGTATCACTATAACATTGTGTAAACTTGTGCAATTGTATATAGTTCTTATTATTGAAAAAACTGATGTGTTACTGTATTTCTTGATCATATATATATATATGAAATATATGTTTTGAGGCTCCCTGAATCCCAAAATAAAGTTTACATAAAAGTATTGTGATGCCAGGCTGGGCACACAACAATGGACAGATGGAGCTAAGCTACTTCACGTCATATGCCGGGCCAGTGAGCAAACAAAGGCACTAGGTCAAGCTTCCTCACACCATTCATGTGAGTGAACATGAGACTTAACAGCTGAAGAAATTATACAAAAGCGGTTTTCTCTGGTACCTTCGAGAAATATCTGGTTATATCACTGCCAGTATGTTTGGAGGAGTTCGCCAAAGCTTTGTGTGACATCATGCCCACTATATAAGGAAACAGCAGTGAGATTTACAGTTACAGACATGAGCCAGTGAGTGTGAGACAGCTGTGTATGTGTGTGTCATTGTGATAGATATGTCGCTCGTCGTAAAGAAGATCTAATCAGTGTTGAGTGATTGTAACATCATAGTTGGTGTATGACAGACAGAGAGAGTGAAGATAGACACTGAAAGGACTGGGTAAGGTTATGAGAAGTGAAAGTTGTGATAGAATAAAAGACTGTAGCAGTGTTAACAATGAGAAGAAAACTATTTGTGATCAAATTTTAGAAGATAATAAATTATAAGAAAAAGTAATCAGATTAATTTTGTCGTTTTTGTCACAGTATATATTTTAAATCTAAAACCTCAATAAATTCCCTCGTTAATTTGAAATCAGATTTACCAAAAACTTGATTAATCTAGCTTTTGGTCCTGCCAAATTACATTGAGGAAATCTACCACTTAAACCAAATTTTTAATAATTCTTATTATGAAAATACCTCTACTCCAAGATCCCCACCAACTTCCTTTCAAAAAACCACCCATTTTAGTTCACTACCAGAACTGACAATTTAAAATTCCAATTTATATTTGATTCACCCTCACTTTTAGCCAAAATTAAAATCCTGAATATGTTCGGACCTTTATGCTATACTTTCATCAGACTGTTCATTATCATGTCAGTGGGATAGAGTTAAAACAAGCAGGACTAGCATCCATGGGCACACTCACCCAACATGTCAGAGCCAGAAGTACTGGTGCTTCCTTTGAAAGTACTCATGAGACTTGGGGTCTGCTGATCACTCAACGGAGCAAGGTTAAGGACTACAGCATCACTTGAACTGCCCCCAAGTTCTGATGTTGGAGTTCTTACAGCGACAGTGTCACTATTGTTGTGTTGGTTGTTATTTCCTAGAAAATATAAACTGTGTGTAAACAACATAACACAAAAATGAACAGATAAACACCAAACTTGATGCACAAGAATCTCGTCAATAAAGCCATCATCAATCTGAATTTTCATTTTATCCAGATGGATTTTTCTTACTTCAACATGCATCTTGTAGCAGTTAATATGACACCTTGGAAATATACCATGGACATGTTTGTTATTCACTAAACTATTATCTGAGTATGTTTATTATTTGTTTGCATTGCATAATTAATGGGAATACTAGATTTTCTTATTTATTTTGGTATGTTTATAGGTTTTAATATATCTTCCAAAGATATGACTGCATGCCAAACTATCCTTTACACGCAATAGTTTCATTAATTTTTACTTTCTCAAAAATAGCTCTAATAATTTTTGCTTTCTCTACTATGTACAATAGGTAGACAAGCTAATGTGTTAAAAAAAGAGGGTTCATGCCAAGATTTCACTGAAAATTGTGTTCTGAAACACCCTACATACATATATATAAAAAAAGTAATTTTGTTTTTGTGTGTGAACTACATATCTCAAACCCAAAATGTCAGATACATACCAAACTTTGTATGTAAGTTCAGTATCTTCCAAAAATGTGGCAAGAAGACTGAAGAAATCCACTATCCCCAATATCCTTACATAAAACATTTTTTGAAATGTTTGAATTTCTGCAAAATGGTTCTACATTTTGATCAAAATAAAATTTAAAGACTATTTTTGGCTTTACTTTTTAGTTACATTTTATATTACTATGCATGTATGCAAAACTGTGACGTGTCTTATAATCTTTGGGTTTTAAAGAACAAATAAACAAACATCTAATCTAATAAAAAAGATCTGATGTGTTGCACACATATGACTCTTTACTCACTATTATTCTTTTATCTACTTCATGTTAATCAATTTACAGAAATTGTCTTATTGCCTATTTTGTTGTAGATGCAAGGAGAATGGGAGAATAGTGTTAAGTGATGATCAAATTTTTTAAAAGCTGGTTACTATGTGGCTTTAAATTCTGTTCTCTTTGCATGGCCCGGGTTTAAAACAACCAATCACTTCCAAATTGAAGAATGTATAACCATTTGAAATTCAAATCAAAAATAAGGAATTGGTTAGCTACAGAATAAAATGCACTCAACATAAATTGAGAACTTTAACGAGATGCCATTTTTTGGGTATAAAGGTTTTGGCTATCCCTTATGGTTTACCAGTTATGCAAAAGTCATTCAGAATGAAGAGGACTTCAGAAGCTATTCCCACAAATTCAGGATATGCATTTCATTTTTCATAAAAAAAATCTTAAACACATTGTATTTTAATGAAAATCTTTAGAGCCATTTTTGATAAAAATATTTAAAACATGTTCTATTTAAGGAGTAGTTTGGGGTAAGGGGACTTTGTTCAAACTTGTGTTGCCTCCTTGTCAGCATCCTTGGAATACCAAGTTTTAGTATTTAACTGATTTTTTGTTTTTGAATGAATCTATTCACAAACATGCACGCATGCACACACACAGAAACCTTTGTATAAAGTGCCTATTTTGGATTCAGGGAATCATATAATTCCAGTGAAACACACAGGCACACGTGCAAGCCCATGTACACATACACACATACTTGTTTATATAACTGCTTATTTTGGATTCAGGGAATCATGTAATTCCAGTGAAATCTTGATATTGAATTTTTAGGTGTAATACAATATCTCCTCTACTTACTGTAAGCAGATAATAGAGAAAATAATGAAAATGTAAAATATTCCTAAGCTATGGGAATAATGAAGAAAGTAATGCAAGCTTGCCTAGAGCTAGTTATGTTTATAGCAAGGCCAGTGAAGTGACACGGTAGTGAAGCATCCCATAGAATGCTCCATTACAAATTCTGTAGGACAAGAGGTGAACATTGCATGGCCTAACACTTTTGAAGCTGACTAGAACACTTTCCCTGAAGCAAATGTAATTTTTGAAAACTTACCACTACCAAGACTACTTAAGCTGCTGCCGCTGCTAGGGGGACTTTGGTGCTCCTCTGGATTCAGTTCCAACTGCTGAAACCTCTGCTCTGGAGGCCTTGGGTTCGCCATTGGATACCTCCAAAACTCTGCAAAACAAGAAACTTGTTTTACCTTCAAGCTGGCTTCTTCAATAACTGTTCTGATGCTGGCTGCTGCAGTGGTGAACTATGTGTTCTTTATCCCAGGGTATGCATGGGTGTGTGTGAGGATAAAAGCCCCAGTTGAGTTGGCTGATAAATTTAATGAAGGCTAATAATGATATGTGAAGTGTGCTGCCAACTGTTTGAGGAAGCAGTATTTACTGTTTTTGAACCTTAGCATGAGAAACTGTAACTACTGAAGTATTAAAAGTTCTAACTTCTGACATATCAATACTTTAAGCGTTAAAATAATTGTTGCCATAATAATAAGAAGCAAAAGCTGCCATGAGTCACTGAAATGTCAAGGGACATCACGGGTGAAATTTTGGACAAAACTGGTCAAAATATACCAAGTTTGGCAGAAAAACGTTCCCTTGGCCTTAGGGAGTAAATGGACATTTGTATGTTTCATTCCCTCACTGCCTATGGCCACTACAACCATTTAAAGAGCTCCATACTGCAGCATTTGCCCCTGATATTAGATTTAAATGGTTCTGTTTTTGCAAAGCTACATTCTTATACACTGAAAATGTTCCGTTGCATAAGATTTTGCCCTAATTCAATGAACTCTTAGTCAGTATGTACAAGATTCCCATGAAGAAAGTTACTTCAAGAAATTGTGGTATTCGAGATGAGTAAAAAAATACTTTTTCATGAAAAAAAGTATACTTAAAAAAATTAATGCGTATTACTTATAAAACTGAGTTCAAAAGTATTGGAAAGTACGAATGCTAATGGCTTCATTGCCAGATGCAAGGCACTAGAAAACAACAACTTATAAAACTGTAGCACTTCTACAATGATTCTTACCTATTATTGGAACATAACTTTATTCAGTATTATTCAAAGGCTGAAGTAACATACTATATAAAGCTTTATCTCTTAAGTCATGCATATGGAACATTTTTTATGTACAGTTAAAAATAATTAAACAAATGTGTAACTCAAAGTAATAGACCTTTTCAATTGAAATTTGGTATACGTCTATTTTATTAGTAATATATTAGTGGCATAAATTAAAAATTAAAAAAGAAAAGAGACTAATCAGTAACGTGAAAGTTAGAAAATTTATCACCAGTATGCCTTTCCCCTTGGAGCTACCACTAATATATATGACTGGATATGGTCTTTAGGTGCTGCGGACTATCAATAATCTATCACAGTAAACACTTACGTAAGAGTCTAAAACGCAAAGGAAAAGACACAAATTTGACAAATTACATGCTCTTTTACCAACTTAAGTCCTGCTTACTTTATCATCACCATCAAAGTTCCTACATTATGTTCCAGGTTTGATTTCATTTGCCTATGAAATAATTTTTCCCTTGGTGACTTGCTAAATTCTCAGAATGCCATTTGCCTTTATAATTTTCAGTACATCCCTATGTGACTTAGTAACTGCATCTGATTTTGGAGCATTACTGAATTCCAAAATACAGAATTATTTATTGCAATTATTTCTCCATCTCATACCATTTGTACACAAAATTATTAATGCCAACCATCAATAAGGCCTCTACTTTTTCTTCCCTCTAACACGTTTTACATAGTACAGTTTAACACTTACCTTGGCCAAGGAGAGCAAGAGATGAAAGCTGCTGACGATTCTTCGCCTCTCGCACTGCACGAGGTAGTGTCAGCTGCACAGGAAGCTCATCACTGAAAACAAATGATCATTTCATTTGTAAATTATGGCAGGTGTTCATCTGTTAACACATTTACAAATCCAGTGTCTCACTTTCACATAACTTTCTCTACAATGTACATAGAGATAGAGAAGATATTGCATTCCACCCAAAGATATGACAAAGATTTTACCATAAATACATGTGTTGAGTGTGTTGTGTGTTCTCCACTCCCAGAGTACCAGAGTACATAAAGGTAACTTCAATAGGAAGAAACTAAGTGCTTAAATAAAGCTTGGCATCCAGCATTATACAAAGCACGCAAGAAACCTGACCGGAGACAAATTCAGGATCATATGCCATCAAGAGCTTCAGACGCAGTAAATGCCAGCCCATTGACAACAATCATAGAAAATGGAAGCAATCCCACTTTAGCCCATCCCACGCAGCAGCCAAACCAATAAACAAAGACTGCACCAACCATCCAACGCCCACATGCTAAAAACGTATAAAACCTGTGAAACCAAATGGTTCAGTATCAGTCATCACCAAGGCTACCAGAATACTATGGTCTCACCACTGACAATGTTCGACGCAACTTCGAACGAAATGTCTGGAAGGAGATTTTCCACTAGACCATGGCCCATAAGCCCAGATAATCATGTTTTATTTTACAGCACATAATTGTTTGAATAAACATCTTTATAAAATTGGAATGGTAACATATCCAAACTAGTTACTGTGCTTCGACATGGAATGTCTTAAAATTTGGAATCCTCTTGTGACTTTTGAAAATGTTACATCAAAATATTGGGAAGCTAGAAGGAGAATGATTTCATTATTAACTCCTGAGCATTAGATATACATATACATGCATGCACGCATAGATACTAGCTGTTTTCAGTTACATGTATTTCCTGTTCATGGAAGGGATTCCCTACTGATAATGAAAACCACTGTATCCTGAATCAGCCTCAATTAGAAGCTTAATAAGATGCATCAGTGTTGGATCTCCAAATATTCTGTTAATATCACAAATCAAAATTTATCTCAAAACTGTACATCTTCAGTTAGAGCAGTGTTGTTCTGAAGACACATATTACCATAGGCATCGCAAAGGGGGGAGGACCCCCATGTATATTAATTAATTTAATGCGCAGTCAATTACTATTAGACTATTGTTTTAATTTTGATGTAAAGAACTATTTTTATTTAACAGAAATTAAACCGCTTAAGCGCAAAGAATACTATAACTCATACCTTTCAGTTTTTGACAATAGAAAGAATTAATACTGTTTGATTGCAAACCTCCAACATGTGGCTTCCTCCTGTAAAACAGTCTGCCAACGCCCATGCACATTACTCGGAATTAAACACCTATGGTTTTTGTCTGATTTTATATTCATATTCTGTGGAGTAACAACTATTTTCTACTTCATGACATTCTCAACTAAAAGTCAAGGCCTTCTTCACGAGAGTGTCCTTTTATAAATCCAATGTGTTTGTATTCAAGTATAAGGTCTTTGTAAACTCTTTTTAATATTTCAATAGTTTATGAAATTAAATTATAAGTGTTTTATACCTCCATGTCTATCAAATAGAAATTGGGCTTTTCAATGGTGAAAGTAATGTGATGCCGGCCAAGGGTGCATGCCTCAAAGACGGTCAAGCTACCTCACACCACCTAGCAGCCACAAGCGTTATAAAGCAAGCCAACGTCAAGCTACCTCACAGCACTTGTGGTGAGTAAACAACCCATAATGAGTGTGGCAGAACAATGCATTTTGAAAACATTCTAGAAGCTTTGACTGGCGGCTTGTTTGTGGAAGCATTGAGCAGAAGGTAATTTCAGAAAAATCCATGCTATGTCAGTCTTGCCTATAAAACCTTGCAGGGCGATGAGAGAGGAGCAGTTTTGTGAGACAAAAGGAAAGGGTAGTAGTTGTATGGAACTGTGAGTGTTGAACAAGCCAGCTGTTAGCAGTGTCTGACTGTGTGTGTGTGTCTGTGTATATGTGTGTAAGGTTGTCGTCCTGAGAAAACTGTGTGTCGATAGACAGTTTGGGACATCTAATGTCACGTCGGAGTTGTTGTAGTGAGCAGTAGTTTTAGTGAGTGTGATGAACATGGCCAGCAGTTTGTTAGACAGAGACAAGTGAATGACCGAAAAGTGTGTGTCAAGGTTACGAGAGGACAGAACAGCTGTGAGTTTTAAGGTCATGAAGAAGTGTAGATTGTGTTAAAGATAAAAGAGAAGTGTGTTTTGTACTTCAGTTTATAAGAAACTAAAGTGACAGAAAAAGTAACTTGAATTGTTTGTCACACTGGTGTCAAAAGTAGGATTTGTTGAAGTGTTATTTTGTTACAGTATTATCAAAATTGATTCACAAACAAAAACTAAAGTTAATAGCAGGAGACTTACCAGCACTGAGAATAGTGTGCAATAAGAGAAGGAATGTTGTCGAAGCGGTTGTCTGAGCTCTCCAGGCTTAACTGCCCTTCCACTGCCTGGATCAGATAGTGTTCGATGTAAGGACCTTTGCCTGCAGGTAGTCTGACTGAGATGGCCATTGTATCCGGCTGACTGGACTGACGAACAACAAAATTCTGCCAACAGATATTACCAATGTCATTTGCAAAACCACGCAACTTTACATAGAATTCACTTAGGGGTATACTTGTACAGCTTTGGCTTTATCTTCACATGAGGGTCTATGAATACATAAAGTCACTCAAAGAATTGTTTTAAAATAAGATAGTGCATCTGTGAAAATGCTACAGTTCACACTCCACTGCTTTCATTTTTCTACCATATACCCAGAACATAAAACACTATATACAACATTTTAATAAACCATTGTTAAGATATTAATGTGTGTTGTTGTTATCAAATGCTGGGCTTTGGCAATGAAGCCATTAGTGCTCTTGCTCTGCAATGCTTCTCTGTAGTGGATCCAACAGGTAGAACTTCACAGGTAGAGTGAAGAGACATTAATGTTCTTATTCATAAAACCAACTATTATTTCACTTAAAACATTCAACAAATTATTTTTTATTCTTTCAAATTTATACATTTTATAATACAGTATTCACGATCTGTGTGGTCAACCTCACTGGAGGACTGATTACTTAAATAAATCTTACATACAATCACCAAGCACCTACTCCAAAAATCCTATAAATTCCTAAATTTAATATATAAGATCCTATTGATCCTAATGTCCATATAGACAGGACCTAATTTTAACTTTTTAGAACCCAAAAATCCAGGGCTTGATCATTACATATATTTACTGTAGAGTAAAACCCAGGCCAAGGGACTGGCATTCACAAGTGTATTGTGGACAATCAAGAAAGACATGTGCTACAGAGAGTTAAACATAGCACAAAGCACAGACAGGTGCCAGGTCACCATGCAAAAGGGTGCCCATGGGTGGCTCATGTGTAGCCTATCCTCAAGCGGGATAGCATCACCTCTTCCTGCCTGGAATCCTTGCAAGAGGTCTGCAAGGGTTATTTGCTGTCCTTGATTGTCTGCAATTGAATGCTAGCTAACGCTTCCCAAGACTGGTGCCAGACAGCGACGGAAGTAACACTGCACATCTACATAAAGCAGTGTACAGGTGAAAATTTCTGGGAGGCAACATGCAGACTTAGCATCAGCATCTGCATCTGCCTCTTCATTGCTGGGAATACCCACATGGCCTGGGATCCATGTAAAGACAAACTGATGAATTCTGAGATTACCTCATGCACACATACTGAAACACATTTTTTCCCCTTACAATAAACATTACTTGTTAAACTGCCCTCTTTACATTGAATTTCTTTATATTATTATTCATTATGATGTAATGGAATGATTGCATCATTTTAATTAAAACACTGTGCAACAGGTTACTCAATATCCAGTGTATATTTTTGTGTTGAGTCTATGTGTTTAGTTTAGCTAAAACAAAGATTACTTACCCCTTCCTCCTTGCCCTGCAACAGGTGGAATGCACCAGCACGTTGAATACCTGGCAAGAACCACACGGGATGACTGCGTATTAACCGTTCCACCAAGCTAATGTTGCATGGGGCATCTCCACCTTCGCTGCTTGCTGCTGATGACGACAGACTGGAGTCATGTTCCTGCAACACAGTGAGATGCACTCTATTAACATCAGTAGCCAAATTTCTTATTACCAGAGATACAAAAGTTAGCAGTGCAATGCTACATCTTTACTTATTATTTAGTTCAGCATAGTTCAAGGTTGCAACACAAATATTTTAGAGACCATTTCATACATAGAGGCATTAAATTATCATGTATGAATTATTGCCTGGTCTTTCTTTTGTTTTGTACAAATTAACACTAAATCACTCTTCTGTTTAGTCAGTGTCACCAACTGCATCTCACAAATCACTGAAAAACAATTTATTACACTTTACAGTCAACTAACAATCAAGTGAGATTTATCCAGAGAAGATTGAAATACATGTAATTCTTGGGTTTCATTTTCCTCAGCAAGTCAAACAACACTAATCAAAATGAATATATTTTTAGGTTATTTTTTTATAGAATTTAATATCTTTGCTCAAATTTTTGTGATAGCATTTAAATTCATATTTTATTTATGAAATATGTGCAGATAAATTGGTTCGAAGGTCTGACCTTTCCAGATAAATTCTCTGGATCCACTCAAGAATTTAATGGTTAAGTCAGATGTCTCATGATATTTCTTATGAAAATTCCACTCACCCCAAACTAACTTTTAACGAGGTCTACATGTTTTACAAAATAAGATTTTGTCTATCTCTTACAGTTTCCCAGTTATGCAAAGGCATTGAGAATGAAGAGGATTTCACATGCTATTGCCAGAAAATTCAACATATACATCTGATTTATCGTGAAATTATCTTAATCAGGATTGTTAGAGCTATTTTGGGTAAAATCAAAATTTTTGAAAAAAGTTCCATGTAAATTGTCGTTTTGGGTGGGGGATTTTCATGTCGTATCCATGAAAGATGCTGAATTTAAATACCAAGTTTGATATTTAACCGACTTTTCATTTTTGAATCAGATGGCCATACACAGACTTTTCTCTAAAAATGCTTGCTTTCTTTTTTTATTCAGGTAGCCTCAAAACATGATTTTTGGCAAAATCTTGGTATGGAATATTTAGGCGGAGTACAATACTTCCTCCATTTACTGCAAGTAGGGAAAGTAAAAGGGCATGGGAAAGCACGCCCCCTGGATTCAATTAGAAACCAACATGTGACTTGAAGCAAGATTGTATTTATTTACTATAACTTACTGTTAGTTCATTTTCCTGCAGATTTACAAACAATATACTTATTTGCCCAATTTCATGAGAAGTATGAGATATTTTGAGTTTCAAATGTTTATTGCATGAATAATAAAGCCTTGTTTTTCTTTGGTCATTGCACACCTTGCAATTTAACAGTAATTTCTAAGTTCTCACAACTAATAATCACATTGCACACTGCTCCAGTAGACAGTGGTACTGGAATTATGGATTGCTATGATTAATAATTTTACTAAGCAATGATAGCAAGATGTAGATATAGTTCCAATAAATAACTTCCATATGTTACAATCATTACATATATGAAGTCATATTTGACAAGTTCAGTGTAGCTAAGGCAATTAGGAGTTTGGTAAAATCAAGCCAACAAGAAACCATTAGCTTAGGCTCAGTTACCTGGAGATCAGAAATCACAAAAATGAGAAAGGCAAAAGGGATCCTTAGAACTTAGTAAGTCACAGAGCAAAAAACTTGTTTGATGAAAAGCTTAAAATAATGTAGGAATTTTGGTGGGGAATCCATATAAGAGCATGGACTTCTTAAATTTATATTTTCCTCTTAATGTTTTAGTCTTACTGAAGTACTTGCTGTGACTAATTATCAGCAAATCCGTAGCGCCTAAAGACCGCACACGGGTTATACATACTTGGCGGTCGCCGCAGGAAGATTCTCCGCTTGGCATTTCAGCGACTTACACCACGTTATGCTTCCTAGTGTTATTATGGGAAGTTATTTTAAAGCGTAGTTACTGATGCGTCAGAAGTTAACAGATATACGACGGCAATTCGTAAAGTAAGGTGCGATGTTTTATATACATCAAACCATCACAGATAGTTGAAAAAAATTGTTTTATTTAATTCCTTGCATCTTTCTCTATTTATGTATATAGTTACCGTATATGTTTAAACATTTCTCGTAACGTTCAACAAGCTTTTGTATGCCGACGACATAGAAGTCAGCCGCTTCTGAGGATAACCAATCGTTGGATAATAAACCCTAGCGCAACAGCCAATGAAAGGCCAAGGCTTGACGCCCAGCCGCTGCGTCACCCACGTCTGCCCGCTACAGCATCATTGGTGGGGTGCAGAACTGGAGGGTGGTACATGGTCAGCGCCCCGAGCCCTCCCGACCAGTTATGCGGCCTTACTTTCCGAATTACCCTCGTAATATTTACACAGATTCAGGAAAGATTTAATTCTACGCCCTCAAACGGTAGACTACTCACTTCAAATAGCTCAGTAATTAGCCGCAATTAAACGTATCAGCCAGTCAAACTGGTGTTGTTTATTCTTGCCCCAGTCAAGTATGTCCTGAGATAAAGATAATATAGTTCACTACTGTAGCAGCCGGCAGCACATTCGTCGAAGGCCTGCTGAGTATTGGGGGCGGAGACGTAACTATGTTACGTCGCAGTACATCTTCCTAGATGTGACACGAGCTCGCCTAAACCTGTTTGTGCAGCAATGCTACGAGGCTCGTCCATTAAGTAAGTTCCCCGCTCGCACCACAGCTATTTAACCATGTGTTGCGGGAAGTAACTGCATGTACTATTGTGATGCTCTTAATGACTAACTTGCCCGTTACCTTTGATCATCAGAAGCCTCTCAGGCAATATACACCGCATACATTACTTGTTCCCGGACTTAAGCCAATGAAATCAACGAAACCACAAATGACAGACACTACATGTGGAGTGAAACACAGCATTGCAACAGCTACTGTTTTCTGTCTCATTATATTAATCCTTTCTGACATTATTTTTCTAAGAAGTAAACGTCCACGCATGGAGTGCGAACGCTTACTTGAACAAAACGCGACAACTCTGCCTTTCGCGACACTGAATGCCTCCTCTTCTCACCTGGCTTTGACACGCCGCATGTTAACCATTAGAGTAGAATAATCATACTGATAATGGCGCACGTGCTAGTGGGAATCCCGAGGTCTCACAATAGCTTCCTAAAAATGGAGCCTCGTTTGCAGCTCTCGCCGCATCTGTAGCACTGTTAGTGATAACGTTTTTGATTGCATAGAGCATAGCGTCTATCGTAACTGTCGCGGGTCTAAGGACTTAACGTCATGGGGAACCAGATGGTGACTTTGTAGCAAGTCGCCAAAATGTTCATGATGAGCGCAACGGAAGGTCAACCATAATTATAAATGACCTTGTGGAGCTTGGCATTATGGAGAATTGTTGCTTCATAATCTCGGAGCACCTGTTGTTCCGGAAATTGTGCGCCAGGTGGTGCCAAAGCAACCAACTCCAGAACACAAAGCAAAGCGCATGTGGGCAGCTTTGATATTTCTGCACCAGTACCATGACCACAGCGACGAGTTTCTGGACCGGATCATCACAAGTCATGAAACGTGGATTGTACAAACACCCCAGTCAATGTATTGGCGTCAGTGACTCTCCCTCAAGACGAAATTCAAGCAGGATGAGTCAGCGCGGAAAGTGCTGTGCTGTGTCGTGGGACATATGTATAATGGAGGCAAGAGTGGTAACCCAGTCCGCCCCTAGGAGCCCAGGGGGCCGAAACTTCGTGGACCATTTCCATTATGGATGGTGTCTATTTTGCATACCATGCCCAGTTCTCGCCACGATGGAACGAGATAAACCACATGTACGTTACCTAGCAACCGTCTACTAGCTCTCCAGGTTAGTCCCACAGAATGTTGAGGCGTCTCACCAGTCCTCCTGAACATCGCCCAGACGTACCCAATCTGCCATGGATATCGGGAACTACGGCTCCGCCAAGTCCAACCTAATCCGAACAGCTCGCTTTCGGGAGGAACTCGAATGTTTGGCCCGGCATGCTTCTGCTAACGTTAGCAGTAGACCTGGCGCAAAGAACACTTGCCAATCTGCAGAATGCGCAGAAGTCACAACGTCTCGAGGTGTGCATAGACAGTAGGGCCGGGAGGTACAATGAGGGGGGGGGGGGGGGGGAGGGGTTGGAAGTGACACGTGGTCTTCATTCGGGCAAGATAACCCGACTTTATCCGAATAGCACCCAAGTTTCGCGCAGATTTCGTTGGCAAGCTTTCAATGTGTTACCTCTGCTACGAAAGCTAAGGGTCCGCAGACCCTAAACCACGACAGCTTAAGGGATCGAAACTCCCTCCGCCCTTACGGGAAATGTTCTAGAACTGACAGGCAGTTCTCGTCGAGTTCCTGACCAGAGGAGACGGTGAACATGAGAATCACTGCGAAACAATACAGAAATTGCGACGGGCAATTCAGAACAAGAGAAGTGGGAAGCTTAACGCCAGTGTTATCTTGTTCCACGACAGTGGCTGGTTCACAACCACTGGTAACGGTAACGATAATCAGAACGAGAAAGGTGAAACGCGCGTATTCAAATGGCAGTGTTCACAACCGACGGGAAACTTTCCCGGGTCCCGGAAACGGGAAGAAAGGCTTGGTCAAGTTTCAACCTTCTCGTTCCCGTTGCCAGTAGGGCATGTTAGATTCATATTATACATATTATAACTTGCTGTAAAAATTATTCAAGGCGGTCGTGCTATGAAACAGCCGCTAGAGCTCTCTCTAATCGCAAGCTAGAAAAAATATCATTGGTCAGTTAGAAATGAATGAATTCCCAATGCGCAATCGACCTCCACTTTCTAACGATAAGTTGATCGATAATATGTCTTGCCGTTCTCGTTGGTGGTGTAAACATTAATTATACATAATATACCTATTCGTTACACTATCGATCTGAGACAATCCCTGCTCCTTGGTTGTAGAACAATGAACAAAAGAAGTGCATACGCTGCCTATATTCTAATAGAATTATTTTAGGGGGCTTTCTGTTGTCTCTATATTTACATTTGGAATTATTTCAGAGACCTTACACAAAATATTGCCTCAGCTGTGTTTCTCGTCGAACCGTCTGTTGGGGAGTGTTACGGCTGGCTTATAACCACCCGGTAATGGCAACCAGAACGGCAACGGGAAGTAAGGAAGCACTCAACATTTTGGTTCACAACAGCCCGCCAACGAGAACGGCAAGACATATTATCGATCAACTTATCGTTAGAAAGTGGAGGTCGATTGCGCATTGGGAATTTATTCATTTCTAACTGATCAATATATTTTTTCTAGCTTGCGACTAGAGAGAGCTCTAGCGGCTGTTTCACAGCACGACCACCTTGAATTATTTTTACAGCAAAAATTCTAACATGTATAATATGAATCTAACATGCCCTACTGGCAACGGGAACGAGAAGGTATTATAAAGAGAAAAATAATTGTGAATTTGATGCGATTCTCATAAAAAAACTGTATCGCCAGTGACAATAATTCAAACCAAGTAATTGGAGTGAGTTTCAAGAGTAATATTGACTGTTTACAATTGTTGGGTGTCCCTAGCCATTTTTTTTTCACTAGCGTCGAAGTTCGCCATTGTTTAGCGGTAGGAAGGTTGACGATTTTTGAGTGTTAATAAAATGTTTAAGACATTCTTGAAAGTAATTTTGATTCTTTCATCAATATAATACATCCGTACTACCTCTGTGATAATATTAAAAGAATCTTCATGTTCTCCGACTGATGCTAGGCCGCGAGGAGTAAAACCACGTTAAGATTATTATTTATTTATACCAACAAACTTACTGTTGTTGTTTCTTCAAACCACAAGCCGTGTGTGGGCAATGTTTGAGAGGTAGAATTGGACCTGAAAAATTCAATGCCACAGCTGGGATTTGAACCATAGAACCTCCGCTTACCAGGCGGGTGTTCTAACCATTAAGCTACTGCGACAACCTGCCAGAATGACATTGAATTCACCTACCAATTCGTATTTCTCCCGGTAAACCACAAAAGCAGTCTCACATTAGAGACAATTACCCCAATGATGACTTACTATTGTATTTTATGTCCCAGGATTAAATAACCTTCAGATGGTAATTATTACCTATTTATGAAAACAAACTTACTGTTGGTGTTTTTTAAACACACATGCCAACAGACTTTCTGGACACAGACTTTCACTCCAACAAAGGATTATAAAAGTCAATTACTAATAGAATAAAATTATTGCACAGCTTCTGCAAACTTCAACTGGGAAGTATCTGATCATGCATCCTGCAGCTCGTACCTCTCTCCCAGTGATTTTCATTTGTTCCGGAACCTCAAGGAATTCTTGTCCTGTCGGACTTGCCACGGAGGTGATTGCTCCAAACCCGACAGCACACTTCTATGCCACAAATGCCTGTATTCCGGTGCTGAGTATGTTGAAAAACAGCTCAACACTTCCTGTACCGTTCCAATAAATCCTTCAATTAAACGACGTTTTGTTTCTGTGCAGGTCCCCAGGCAAAACTTTATAGATGCGTCTCATAGAATTTCACAAGTTCAGGGCTGTGAACATCCAGAACGAGCCGCTACTGCACAAAGGTGAATATTTGTGGAGGCGGTGTGCCTACGTAACCAAGTCGTCCGCCCTCACGTGTTTTCAAAACACAGCGTAAAGAGCACCTGAAGACAAAGTTTTGCCAAGAAGAGGATATATATGGATTACCTGAAGATGAAGTGCTAAAGAGAGGGGACGAACATTAGGGTGGAAAATCAATAGTTTCTCAACAATAGAACACAACTTGGGGTGGATCTGCCAAACTTCGCAGCATTCAATGGATAGTCAAATAGCTACTGACCTTGTCGAGTTCGTCCTCTTCATCGCCCACCGGTCCCACGAGGGCCCACAGATCTTCTCCAGAAAGATTCACGCGTATCCCTGCATCTTCTCCGGCGGAAGTGGAGAGGGCGTTACTCCTGAAATACCAACATCACATTATCATTTCTTACTCTCCTCTCTGGAATGTTTACATCAAGATCCACCTACTGCGCATGCGCTTCCCTACATAACACCTACTTGATTGAAACCACTGCTTATTAACCCTTATAGCATTGCCAAGCCTTACTCCGGAACTTAGACTACCGGGGAGGGTGAGGGGGGGGGGTGGTACTTTGAGACCGCCACTAGTAACAAAATGCCTGAGTTATATCGTCTCATCTTTATAAAGGTAGGTAATATTTAATACTGTTTATTACTTTTTTACATGAATCACAATAGATATTATGCCAACCTTATTTCAGAACTTCTAACAACGGAGGTGACCACCACTTATATAAACATATCTTAGCACTTTTAAGAATAAATTTATTTTAAAATTGGATCTTATATTTTGTCATATTTAACATAGTTAAACTATTCCTTTTTTACTCTTTTACAAGAATCACATTATGTCGAAAGGGTAGTACTTTATAATCACCCTGACATTTCATTGTCTCTCAAAAAGACCAACAATAAACATTTTGGAACAATTACGCAATTCAGTAGTAGACACAGTGATTGGCAGTAACTATTAACTTATACCTTTACTCGACAAATTAAAAGAAAGAGTTACAATTAAATGTGCTATGAAATATTGATGACCGCCTCCGTAGTGCAGTGGTAGCGCGGCTGTCTGGCGCGGAGGACCCAGGTTCGATCCCCGGTACCGGCGTGGGGATTTTCCCCCGGTGGGAGGTCTGGCACGGGGTACACTCAGCCTCGTTAGGCGCCGAAGGGGCCAATTGAGCAGCTACTTGATGAAGTAGTAATGACCCCAGGTCGTGAAGGACGCATAACTTGCCAGGAGGACTCGGGGCGCTGACCACGTCCCATCCTCCAGACTGCACCCGACTCATGACGCCTATACTGGTCAGAGGTGGGGACGCAGTGGCCGGGCGGCAAGTCTTGACCCTTCACGTGCTGTTGCGCTGGGGATTTAGTTTAGTTTTATTTTGAAATATTGACATCGAAGTTTATGAGTGGATTACAATACTTCCCTAAGCACTGCGTAGCAGAGAAAGTACAAAAGAAAGTCCAAAATAATGAAAATGTCAATACCCAGCACACTCGAAAGACCAGGATATACATTTAATCTCAACTAGAACCACTATGTGTAAGAATGGAGAGCTTTACCCCAGCATAATGGTCTAAAGTTTTCAAAAACAGAACAAAGATGTTTTTGCAGGAGCACTGCTTCTACACTATAAAGAAATATTTGGAACACGATAAATAGCCACTGTATAAAAATACTGCTTAGATAGCTTATTTGGATCACACTATTTCACAGTTATACATACCTATTCACGTATATTATAATCAAATATTAATTGCTGGCTAAATTAATGTTGTAATTGGCGTAACCTACCCCACTGTACTTCGTACAATACTGATTTTATTGATGAATAAATTAAATAAATACGTGTGGATCGTCTGTGACTAGCGTAACTCAAAAAGGGAGTAGATTAAACACACACCTGATGTTAGTTCAGCATTCCCCCACCCAAATTACGTACCATTTACATGGAATAAATTTCGTTCTTTTCTTTTCCTTCTCAGAAAACTAACCCATTTTCATTAAAATACCACATATTCAAGATACGTCACAAATAACAAGCACATCTTGAACTTTCTGCGAATTGCTAAGAAATTCCGAAGGAATTTTGTCTAACTTGGTTTAATTAGTCCACCATAAGCAAGACAAAAATTTACAACACAAAAAAAATGTATATTTCTTTACAACAAAGAAAGTATTTCAAATAGTTTTCTGTGGCATCAGCCATTTCCGAGATAACCATTGTTATTGGTTTAAATATTCAATACTCGTCATTTATTTAAAGCGTTGTCGTTATTCGCTTGTTTCTCTCAATGTCATGGAAGAAGCATGGAATTTGAAAGCCATCTTTCAAAAACTATCACTTTAGCCTGAATGTGTTCTTGTTATACGTAGAGCCAAATGTGTGATTAAAGTTTATCTCGATTAATAGAAAGTAAGCAGTATATGCTTTTCTATGAATACTTTTTTCAATTCTATCATATCGTAATGGTCCCAACTTATATGAAACGTTTGAATCGTTCAGTGTTTGTTCCTATGTTTCAACGGGAGTACATTAGTTTGTTGGCAGTAATTGCTGTTTTTATTTACGTATATAATTACCATGTTATGCACATTCATTGAAAATTATAACAGAAATTGACGAAAGGGGTGAATATTTTGGAGGAACTCTAGGGGTATGTGGACGACTTCAATTAGTGATGTCGAAATCCATGCTAGAATTATTGGAAGAGAGTGATTCATACGATGATGCAGCTTTTGCACCAGTCACGGAATGCAAGGAATCCATTAAAGATTCTGTAAGCAGAATACTGCTGTTTCAGATGCTACAATTGTTGATAATATGTCAGCAATTAATGGAACAGCAATATTAATATGTTTACCAACTGCAAGTAAACATTCTTCTATTTCATGTTATATAGATAAAATGTATAGAATTACGTAGTTTTATTACATACCTATTTGTATACATAAGTGCAATGGGCATACAGTAGGCTTAAGTGGTAATCACATCTGTGGCTATGTGACAGCTTTGAAATTCCATTTTCTTTACATTTAGGTGAGAAAAAAAAAAAAAAAAAAAAACCTGCACTCACACGACTTCTCCTATTCTTGTACTAACCATTCTTACAAACTTATTCCTATATCTTATCTTAGTTGAGATAAACATTTGCAGAAATTACCTTATTGCTAATTTCCTTATAGGTGCAAGGGGAATATGGGAATACAGTAGGCTTTGAGCAATAGTGAAATCTTTTAAAACTTAGAGATTCCATTCTCCTTGCACCGCTAAGATATAAAAAATGAATACCAACCTTCCATTTGATGAAAGTTTAATAACAAGGAATATCTCCGAAATGGTTCACTCTAAAAAGGACCTAAATTGTGTGGTTTAGCAAGATCTACATTTTTTGTATAGTAAGATTTGGTCTATCTGTTACGGTTTACCAGTTATGCAAGTCATCTAAACAGGGCTACATGGGCTATAGTCTAAAATTCAAAATATACATTTCATCTGTCATAAAATATTAAACTTATGGTGTTTTAATGCAAATCGTTGGAGCTATTTTCGAGAAAATCAAAATTTTCCAAGTAAAAGGTAGTTTAGGATGGAGGAATTTTCTTCAAAATCTTCGTTTTGCATCCTTAAAAGGTATTAAACTTAAATATTAACCTTGGTTTTTAACTGACTTTTAGTTTTTGAGTTATGCTATCCACAGACATCCACATCCACACACACACACACACACACACACACACACACACACACACACACACACACACACACACACACACACACACACACACACACACGGACCTTTTTCTAAAATTACTTGTTTTTTTATTCAGAGGGCCTCAAAATATATATTTCCGGTAAAATCTCGACATCGAATTTTTGGGTGGAATATAATACTTCCTCTACTTACTATACGTGGTAGAGAAAGTAATAATTTGCTATTTGAGAAAAGTATAAGGATTAGAAAATTCATACCAATATCTTGGAAATCCTTAATTCCAGAAAAATAATTATTTGACATGAATTGGTTGTTTTAATGATATCTACATTTCTGTGTAGGAAGATTTTGTCTACCGCTTACAATTTACCTTTTATACGAAAGTAATTCAGAATGGAAGAATGGAGTTAGGGGCCCGTCGACAGCTAGGTCATTTGGGTCCTGTCATTCAGAATGAAGATGACTTCAGAGGCTATTTCCCAGAAAATTAATGATAAGCAGTGTTCTAATAAAAATCGTTAGGGCCATTTTTAATAAAATCCAAAACTTACAAAATTCAACAGCGAAAATGTATTTTTTTATTAGCTTGCGATTATACGCTGTTACATTTTCGGAAGCTTCTACAATTTTAACCGGTTCTTGGAAATCAATTTCATCCATATTCGTACCTGCCGCCATTTTATCGATTATTTAGAGCAAAGAAAGTGCAAGGTTCCAACATAAAGTGCAGGTTAATTGGACAATGCATGCGATAAATCGAAGTATGGTGATCTGAATCTGTCAACAGATATAGGGCGACCGATCGCCATGAGAAATTAATCATGTAAAAATAAGCAATGAAATGTGAAAGGTAACCAAACCGCTAACGTCGATTTATTAAACATGCAAATGCAAAAGGTGAGTGCCATGTGATTGGGCTTGACACCAAATTTGGTCACAATAGAGTGGCATAACATTTTGCTTACCAACTTTTAATTCGTGTCTTATGTCAAAAGTTATAGATTTAGTTCCAGCTGTATAGAAAGTTAATTTGAAGTAAATTTTATGGTTAAACATACACGAGAGTGAAACAAGAAACAATCGCCTTACTGCAGACGCTGGTAGCAGAGACAAAACACGACGCACATGTCAACGAACTGCGAGAAATACGTTTATGAATGCTCGGCCAAAGACCCTTTCTGCGGATACACATAATATTGATTAGCAAGCGCATTTCGGCTTTCTACACACCGCTTTTTTCCCCTTCAAAGTGAGCCGTTATTTATCCACTAAAACAGACACACAGCGCGTATGCCACTCATTGCTCTCTCATTAATTTATATTAAAAGCCTACGGACATGATCAGAATTACAAACGTGACGTCTTTGAATCCATTTTCGCAATAAACTGTCATAAAATAAATATAGCTTGGCATTTGCCTATTTTCGTGCTTTGTTTAGTATCGAAGGCGTTGTATATGTCCATATCTTTCGTGCTTGCTGGGGTAAATACATCGTCTGTGCCTTTTCGTAACTAAGGGCCTATTATGGCCTTTTTATAATGGAAACTGTTATCAAGGTTTTTGCTTATAGTAATTTCACAACTTTTGCTACTGGGGTTTATTTATTAGAAGGTATAATTTATTAAGCTGGTGTTGTTAACCCATGTATATTTCGCGCTCTCAGCCAATGGCCACAGTTGATAACATGCCTGAGGAAGTTTGTAACTTCAACTGCAAAATAATTATTCGTTATCTTGTTCTTATTTTTTTCTTGGATATGCAAAGTGAAAGGGATTTCCAAGTCATCACATAGCGACCAGCTTTTAAAAGATTTGACTAACACTTAACCATATATTTCCACTGTACCTACAAGAAAATTTGTAATAAAACATTTTTGGAAACGTTTATATTGATTTACATGAAGTGAAGAATAAGTTTTCGTAGAGTAATTTGTGGAGGAATGGGTAAGGACTGTAACATCAGATTTTGTAAGTATGAAAGCTTACAGATACCATCAGAATTGCAAACTTGATGTATCTAAATGCATTTTTGTAATGAACTGATTTCGATACGTGAGAAAAATAACATTAATTTTGCAAGTAGCTAAGAATTTGTATAAATTGGTAAAAGACAAGCAAGAAGACACGTGACTGGAGTTAAGAAGAGACAGGGAGAGGCAGGCGGCGGTTGGCAGCGTTGCCATGGTTACCAGACTGTGTGGGAGACTATCCAAAAGCCAGCTGCACGAACTGACCTGCTCATTGCAACGACGCTATCGTCGGCACAACTTTTTGGGACGTATAACAGTGGCACGTGCAAATATAAACCGGCTAGGGGAACTATTGTATTCCACCCAAACATTCCACGTTAGGATTTCGCCGGAAGTACAGGTTTTGAGGCCCCCTGAAGCAAAAAAAGAGCATTTATAGAAAACAGTCCGTGTGTATGTGTCGGTTAAGTACCAAGCTGGGTGTTCACCTTCCAAGAATGCAACACGAAAATTTTCAAGAAAATCCTCCCACCACAATTACCCTTTACATGCAAGATTTTTTAAAATTTTCATTTTCTCAAAAATCGCTCTATTTTTATTAAAATACCTTATGTTTACGATATTTAAATGTACATTAAATGCATATCGTGAATTTTCGGGGAATAATCTGTGAAGTGCTTTTCATTAGTGTACTAAATGTACTGTACAACAGAGCACTGACACCCAGGAAATATGAAAACCCAAATTTCTCCTAATATTGTCTGTTAGGTAATGCCTGTATACAAAAGATTGGCTGCTAGTGAGATACTAGCAAGGTGCTCGAGGGGGGAAAACAGAATAATAATAAAAGTTTACATAGCGCTATTTAGAACAAATGCCCCCAAACTATGTACATTTGTGTCAAAAACTAAACTGGAAACTGCCATTTTGTAAACAGTTCAACATGAGATGTGAATCATAAGCATATCACAAATATGAGACATCACGCTGAAATTTGGCCATGCCAGAAACTAGCGACGCTTCAAGGACTCCAGTTGAAAGATCACCAATGGGCCATCAAAGGTAATAAAACAGTTGTAATTCACGAAAAGGACTGTGAAGGAGGAAGCACTAAAGTCAAAAGAGGGGCCTACATACAGAGCAGGACAATTCTAGATGTAAAAGACATCTCTTGAGTATTAAAATTGATTTTTCTCATAAGTAAATTTTTGTATACATGCTACCACTGAAATTGTTCCTTGGTTTAAAATATAACCAATCTAAACCAAATCATCACCAGTTGTTTGAGACAGCAAGAAGTTAAAAGTTATGCCAAGCAGTCGTTAACAAAAGAATATTTATAATTTTAGTCTTACATCTAACTTCAATTTTAACGAGTAGAAACAAATTAGGTACATTTTGTTTTTATAGACTAAAGCAAATATGAATGACAATAAAAACAGTAAAAAGAATTAAAACTAAACCGCAAGGATCTTTTCCTGTAAAAGCCATACAAAAACATTATTTGGTCAAGAGTACCTACTGAATGTACTGTTTTGGAAGGTGTGCTTAACCTAGCAATCAGTAACGTGTGGTAAAAATTGGAGTTAATTGTTTTAGAAATGAGCAATTTCCAAATTTCACAGGTAGGTCCCCTTAGAGCTCGAAGCTATAAGGAAATACAATACAACTAAATAAATGCAAAGCAGTAAACAAATCTAACAGAAATAAATAAGTAAATACATAAACAAATAATGACAATAAAAATTACTATCTACTATAATTATGCCCAAGGACATGCTATGTGTTCTTCTGTGATGCAATTACTGCCTTAATCAAGGTTGTTTTGCACCAGTAGCCGAAATTGAATAAATCGCTCGAGAATACATAATCGGAAACGGCATAACTATAATGTCTTATTTTAGCGTAATTTATTTCTAAGGTTGCCGGCCTTAGTTCCGACTGTCGACCTCTAAAGCAACATTACATTTTTCTTTATTTCACCAATTGGCAGTGTAAACCGGTGTTTATATCAGAATTGGGTGGTAAATGATAATTGGTATCCAATTAGGTTAGTTATACAGTGTTAAAAATTTCTTGTTAATTTTGAAATTTGAACATGTTACTGTTTTAGTCAAATAAGGGACAAATGAACGTCCCGAGGACACCGTGACATTTCTTTCTAATGCAGTACATCATCTGTTGAAAGCGTAATGAGTGTTTTCAGGTTATGTTCGGGTCAATCTGGTAACCGGTATGTCCAGAGAGTTACGTAATGAGCCAGGAACTAATCAAGTTACGGTTCTTGACATAAGATACCCTTTACAAAGCTGCACTACAGGTTTGCTGTCACGTGTTGACTGAGTCAACAGAACTATCATGAAACAGAAATATGCCGTCCTTTATTGTGGCTCTTAATGGCTTTCCCTTCGCTTTTGTATTCTTGCACATTACTTTCTTCTCCTGCAACAATGTAGCACCGCACTGCAGCCAACTCTACTACTTGTCCTTGCTACCAATTACGATAAACTAACGGGAGTTTTAAACGCAGCTGGTAGCATTTTTATTAAACATTCAACACTCGACCAATTTTCTTCAATTAACCCTACACTGCTGCTACAAGCAAGTTTAGCCTCGTCTACAAACACCAAACATCTCAAGTCAGCCAACCGAACATACACCAAACATAACCCCACAAGCAATCTGACGCGTTACGTTCACATTACTTTCTCTGCCCTCTATCGTTTATTGGTAGATACACAAATTATTCTTACGAAAGTTTTCCTTTCTTCTCTCTACTTCGTTTTGAACGATATAAACGTTTACAGAGATAGCTATATTACACATTTCGTTATAGATACAAAGGGAATAGCGATAGTAAAATATTACAGAACTGAGCGTTATATGCTGACCTTAAAATTACATGCTCCTTCCGTGCAATCACCAGAAACAATATATTATCTAAAGCACTTTAAAATAAATACAAAATATTGAACAATTCAAACCACAATGTACATCTCACATGATCCCACAAGAGTTATTTAAAATATCTGGTGTTTTTAAAGAAAGTTGCGTACTTTTGGAGGGATAGAGAAAGTAACTAACATATACACTTCACTACACTTTTCCATTGTTCAATAATATATTAAATAATTAACTTCATAATTGAAGATACACCGCGTAAAAAGATTATTTTGATGACAGGAACGCTGTATGTCTGTTTGGGTTACAGTATTTAAATAATGTAACAATTTTTATTTTTTAAAACACTATCATTTTTGCACCGTGTAGGACATGTAAGCAAATAAACATTTTATTTTATTTTTCCTTGAAAGCAGTTTACGCTATTTAAATGAAATTTAATGCTTTGAAAATATTTGCATAAAATATTATGTTACCGATATCTTCTTTTCTGTCACAGTGGGGATTCCGGCACATCAGCCGAAAGTTTATTGTGCGTCTGACCCAAGGAGGAAGGATGAAATGAAAGTACCCTACCGGCGTCCGGAACGAATCACAGGCAGAAAATTAACGATATTTACACAACAAACAAAAATGAATATCTTGAATTTTCTTAGAATAGCCTGTCAAGTACTCTTAATTAGGAGGGAATTTGTATAATCTTGTATAACACAAACGATGTCTTGTACAACACAAGTGATAAGTCGAATAGGTACAATACAAAAAATGTACAACTCTTTAAAACATAATTAATTCCAAATAAATGTTTCATGGCATAAGCCATTTCTGAGATATCAGTTATTAATGGTTCAATAGTTTCTAATTCTTAAGTTTCGTCGATATTAAGAATGCTTAAAGACTGCTTCTTTATATCATACCTATATGCTGAAATTCGTGTTACCCCAATAAACATGTATTGAAGAAAATAGGCCATTTCCTAGGCTGTGTACATACTTCTATCCATATTTTACACTTCATAACATAAAAACTGAGGAAAAAGCTAACTTATACCCCGCAGTCATAGAAGGCAAATAAAATAATTTTCGCGAGGGAGTTAACTTTACAAATTCATGTTGCCTTGTAATAAAAGTTCGTGCCTTGGTTACCAGAGGTCACTGCTGAAGCTATGCATTTTGTTGTAGTTCAATGAAGTGGTGAAGGACAGACACACAGATAAGCTCTGGTCTATCATAACACTGTATACCATTTACTAGAGGTCACTAGTGGTGCTATAGATTTTGTTACAGCCCAGTGAAGGGGGACCATGATCATGATGAAGGATAGACACACAGATAAGCTCTGGTCTATCATAACACTGTATACCATTTACTAGAGGTCACTAGTGGTGCTATACATTTTGTTGCAGCCCAGTGAAGGGGGACCATGATCATGATGAAGGATAGACACACAGATAAGCTCTGGTCTATCATAACACTGTATACCATTTACTAGAGGTCACTAGTGGTGCTACACATTTTGTTACAGCCCAGTGAAGGGGGACCATGATCATGATGAAGGATAGACACACAGAAAAGCTCTGGTCTATCATAACACTGTATACCATTTACTAGAGGTCACTAGTGGTGCTATACATTTTGTTACAGCCCAGTGAAGAGGGACCATGATCATGATGAAGGATAGACACACAGATAAGCTCTGGTCTATCATAACACTGTATACCATTTACTAGAGGTCACTAGTGGTGCTATACATTTTGTTGCAGCCCAGTGAAGAGGGACCACGATCATGATGAAGGATAGACACACAGATAAGCTCTGGTCTATCATAACACTGTATACCATTTACTAGAGGTCACTAGTGGTGCTATACATTTTGTTGCAGCCCAGTGAAGAGGGACCATGATCATGATGAAGGATAGACACACAGATAAGCTCTGGTCTATCATAACACTGTATACCATTTACTAGAGGTCACTAGTGGTGCTATACATTTTGTTGCAGCCCAGTGAAGGGGAACATGATCATGATGAAGGATAGACACACAGATAAGCTCTGGTCTATCATAACACTGTATACCATTTACTAGAGGTCACTAGTGGTGCTATACATTTTGTTGCAGCCCAGTGAAGAGGGACCATGATCATGATGAAGGATAGACACACAGATAAGCTCTGGTCTATCATAACACTGTATACCATTTACCAGAGGTCACTAGTGGTGCTATACATTTTGTTGCAGCCCAGTGAAGGGGAACATGATCATGATGAAGGATAGACACACAGATAAGCTCTGGTCTATCATAACACTGTATACCATTTACTAGAGGTCACTAGTGGTGCTATACATTTTGTTGCAGCCCAGTGAAGGGGAACATGATCATGATGAAGGATAGACACACAGATAAGCTCTGGACTATCATAACACTGTATACCATTTACTAGAGGTCACTAGTGGTGCTATACATTTTGTTGCAGCCCAGTGAAGGGCCACCATGATTGTGATGGACACACACAGAGTTCTGATCTAAAATAGCACTAAATACCATGCGGTCTCTAATCTGAAGTTACATTACTATACAATAGAATTTAATGCTTCGTCGTGTCCGAAGCAAAAATCTCTGAAAGTTGAATTTGCCCAGAAAATCAAAAACCACATCTTTTGTCGTTAAGTCCTATAAAGGTGTTCGTTCCCGCACATTTTACGGACACAATTTATAAATGCGCTTGGGAATCTGAACTGTAGAAGCGTAAATCCTCGCGTTACAAACTACTGTCGGTCAAGAGCGCTACACGAACAGAACGCTTACGACACAGTAAATGCTTGTCACCATTGAAATGACATTCCAATAATGTGAAGTCTGTAACAGACACCGCTGCCAACCTTCCCGAGCAGAAATGGTGCGTTTCAGAAAACGTTGATAATTTTCGTGTCATAATCACAATGACAGATATGTTACTGTTGCCCAACGTTTTCATCCGCTGGAACGTTTTAAACAATGTTCCGAGGTAAGTGGCAGAACCGGCAGCAGCTGAAGAGCAGAGCCTCTGAAATGGACACAAGGTAATGAACACGTGTAGTCGCAACATTTAATGGCAGCTGGTAGCTGACTATTACAACTCTTTTTCCTGTTGTGCAAATAAATGTTGCAGTTGCAAATGATATCTATATCACCGGCTTTAGAGCGTGATTTCAGTGTGTTTAGCTGTACAAAACAGCCTGGCATGGCAAGCCTATGACTGAATTTAGTATTGAGCCATCCGCCATCAAGTTTTGGGACACAGTACGTCGCGATTAATGGCGAATGTCTTTTGTTCCGATGTCAAAAGACGGGTTTAGCAGCTGGAAAACAATCACCTCCAACACAAGTACTGAGATGCAATCTGGCGCCCTGTTCTCATACTTTCATTATAAATACACGCTTCGAGGTTCCCGAATTGGAAAAAATGAAGCACTTAAAAAAAGGGTCCGCGTATGTGCGAATACCAGGCATCTTTCAAAATGCTATGCCAAGATTTCCAAGAAAACACCTCTACCCAAAGTACTTTTTACATGGGGAAGTTTCACTGCTTTTGGTTTTCAAAAATGGCTCTAGTGATTGTGATTAAAATACATTATGTTTAAGATACACACATAACAAATAAAACGTGTGTATATATCTGCTGGGAATGGTCACTTAAATTCTCTCCATTCTGAATTACTTCTACACAACTGTAAGAGATAGAAAAATCTTGCTACACAAAAAATTAAATCTCGTTAAACACATACTTTTACGACAAAGCTTTCTGTTGCAATTTCTTTTAACCAATTCGGAGATCTTTATTTGTTTTACTTTTTCAAGTACTTATACTTCTTTCAAATGGGAAGTACATTTTCATTTTTCCCCCTCTTTCCTACTTTATGGGATCTTGTAATGAATAAGGAATTCCAAAGCCATCACATAGTGATCCGGGTTTTAAACATCTGAATATTGTTTTAGCTCACAATCACTACGTTCCCACGGAGAACTGAAATGTACTTAAGTTCTCATTCCGGAATGGATATTGCATCGAAACGCAAATTCAGATCCAACTGAATCCTTGGATCGATCCTGCTAGAAGTGGGACTGGATCGAAATTTTGTTGCACCTACCGGATTCAAACAGATGTGACTCCGCCAAAGATGCTAACTTCTATTATGCTCTTAACACGCTGGACGCTCATTTTGTTTTCTTAGCGAAAGCAGCGTAATAAAACAACAATCTCACTTTCATTGTTTCAATAACCTCGCAATATGTTCTCAAAAAACTTTCACTAACTTCAAAACCTACTTTAAGTACCAGAAAAACATTTTTACAGGTTCCCCAACATAAACCAAGTGACCAACATAAAAGCTTGAATTATTTACGCTTGAGCCTTTCGCATGCACATGGATCTCAATATGGATTATATGTATTCAACATGGAAATACATATATTATTAAGAGTGGGATTGGAGTCAAATCGATTTCAATTCCTAAACACAGTGTATACTCTTCTTATAGCCACGAAATGTCATGAACGCATACGTACAACATACGCGCCTACATTTAATACAGACACGCATACACACATGATAGATATAGATACAGACAAGCAGACTAGATAGAGATAGACAGACTTGACAGACATACATAAACACATACATGATAGACAGACAGACAGACAGATAGATAGATAGATAGATAGATAGATAGATAGACAGACAGACAGACAGACAGACAGACAGACAGATAGATAGATAGATAGATAGATAGATAGATAGATAGATAGATAGATAGATAGATAGATAGATAGATAGGACAGACAGACAGACATATACACACAGACAGGACAGTCAAGCATGCCTACTGGTTGAAAATTGCAAGTTATTCGGTACTCGTAGAGTTGTTCTCTGCCGTTAAAGTAGCCTGGCATTCCAGACATTACTCGTGTTTTCTTTTTTTGTCCACGGCGGTACCTATCCATTCCTCCGAGTCTGATGCAAATATTTTAATATTACTTCCGCATACACGAAACTAACCATTTATTCCTCGATTTCAAATAAAACAAGTCGTATCGCCTGAGTTGGAATCACATTTTACTTAGGGCGGTATACTTGCCGTCTAAATCATAACTGTGTCTGCATTTCCACCATTAAGTAGGCTTTAAAGGACACGTTTTATTAACTAAAGCTGCCGAATGCAGTCAGTCGCACGCGTGTTTAATCTCCAGATCGTGCGACAGGAATATGCAGAGTCTTTGTTTCCAGAACATCTACACAAATCCCCAGGGAGATCGGAAAAGTAAGATCCAGGGAAACCAACAAAAGGAAATTTGAAGACATGATTACGAGGGATGATGTATCTTTTGTCTGGCTTGATGTTAATAGGAAACCCTCGCGCGGTATGGCATAGTCAGGGGTGTACACTTCACTCGAAGTCCACAAATAACGGAACCAAATTCTGGTGTTCAAAATGCACTAAAATAAAACTATATTAAGTTTACATGTTCTGGCGTTTTCCAAACATTTTGCTGGTACCTATATCTTAAAAATTAACTTTTTAGACAGCAGGAATTCACTCAAAACGACCACGAATTAAACGCCATATTTAATGCACTAGCGCGATGCAAATTTTATGTCTGTATTGTTACCAATTTGGTTCCAAGTCCAATCACATGGCAATTACCCTTTGTATTTTCACTCGTTTAATAAGTCGATTTGATTTGATCAGATTAGCTTTTACATTTCATTATGTCCTTTTACATGATTAAATTTGCATTATCTGTTCACAATTTAATTTATCGCAATGCGTTTTCCAATTCAGCTGTCAGCCTTGTACTTCTTTTGGTGTCCATCGTTATTCTTTTGTCTATGACCTAAATAATGGATAAGATGGCGGAAGATATTGAATTGCAAGAAGTGAACCAAAGGATAAAGACAGTACGATAATCGCTTCATTGACTGATGTATAAGGCAAACACTGGAAGAAAACATGTACATTTCCATTTCTCTCAGTTGCAATCAATATACTATTTCAGGGCTGTCTAAAATGGCATATGCCAAACACACGTTAAAGGCGGTACCTAGTAGGCGGTTATTATGCTCGTAGGTCTGCTACTTTGAAAATAAATCATAAAACTTAACATTGCACTATAAATAACTATCAAACTGACGTAGAAATAAATTTGTGGAGTCCTAAAAATTCGTGCACTTCGGTAAAAATGCTAACAATAGTTGAATTCTACATATTTTTTCTTCGTTCAGATTAAAACCCATTTTAATAGCAATTTCAGATGCATAAACAATTTCTGCGCTAAACGAATGTAAATTAATTTTGGAAACGGTAAAAAAGTTGAAAAATCGACGGAATTTTTGAAACAGTTAATTTGGCTGCTAGAATGAGTGGCGACCAATACATCTTGAAAATCATTGCAGATACTTTCCTAAGCATACTAATAGCTATATCTATGTATCACTAGAATCAGCAATATGCTATTCCCACCAAAAAGCGAATGCACCTAACTTTGATGGTATGCGTGCACCCAGAGGAAATACTGTTTTCAACTGATATATCCAGACTAAAGGAAATAAATGTTCTGAGTTCCCCAGAACCGCTACAGCTGTGTGTAAAGTGCACTCACATGAATTTCTCTACTCACTTATTCATCTATGCATTTCATGTTAATTGAGATGAACATTTGTAGAAATTATTTTATTGCTAATTTTCTTCTTGCAGGTGCAAGGGTAATATGAGAATACAGTAGACTTAAACGGTACTCAAATCCTAAAGAGCTGGTCATGTGATGCCTTTGAAATTCGTTTCTCTTTGCATGTCCAAGACATAAAAAAGTACAAAAAAAAAAAAAAAACACAAATATACGTTTGAGAAAAGTTAAGTATTGGAAAATTCAAATAAATAACAAGGAATATTTCGGAAATGGTTAGCTCTACAAAAAAGTTTGACATAAATTGGATTTTAACGAGATGTACATGTTTTTGTAAAGTAAGATGTCTATCTCTTACAATTTACCAATTATACAAAAGCCATTCAGAATGAAGAGGACTTTAGAGGACATTTTCAGAAAATTCAAGATACACATTTCATTTGTCACAAAATATCTTGCACATGTATACAAGTTTTATAAACGTCTTTGGAGTCATTTTTGTGGGAATGACAATTTTCAAAAAATGTTCCATGTAAAGGGTAGTTTGGAGTGGGGGTTGTCTTGAAAACCTTCGTGTTACACCCTTGGAAGATGGCGAGCTTAAATACCAAGTTTGGTTTCTAACCGACTTTTCGTTTTAGAATTGTTGCTCATAGACAAACGGACTTTAAAAAAAAACATTATTCATGGGACTTCAAAACGCGTATTTCTAGTGAAATATTGGTATGAATTTTTGTGTGGAACGCAAACCTACTATGTACATACGTAATACAGAAAGTAAAAACACAGAAGTTCATTAAAATTTCCATCAACTCAAACTACCCTTCACGTGAAGTGTTAGATACTTAAAAACGTGTGTAAAAGATTTTGATTGCCATGGTGGTACTTGGAGCCTTGGTTCGAGGCTCGTCGCTGTGACGGAAGCTAATGATCACAAATAACCACTTTCTCCTGCAGAGAAAAACGTCAAGTGACAAACAAGTTATGCAACGCACGCATCACTAGCAACTGTAGACTCGCTTCACAATTACGTGTGTTGCCAATATTTTCTTACATTTGTAGTAGTATTTTCCTCCATTCAGACATTTCGTAACGAGATTTCACCGGAAATACCATCTTAGGTTTCACTTTAAGTTTCACAAATTGATGTGTTTGTACGTGAGAGAACATACTCCGAAACGGAAACAACTCTGTATTTAAGTAGGAATGTAGTAGACTGGCAGCAAATATTATATCTATGTACTACAAATCACAAAGGTGTTTAGGTAAACAAGTTTTGTAGGGTGCAAACAATTGTGGAAGATAAGGAACAGTTTTACAAACACTATTATACCGCCTTTTCTCTGGCGCGGAGGACCCGGGTTCGATCCCCGATGTCAGCATGGGGATTTTATCCCCTTGGGAGGTCTGGAACGGGGTGCACTCAGCCTTATTAGGTCCCGGGGCACCAATTGGGGAGCTGCTTAATGGAGAAGTAGCGGTCCCAGGTCGAGAAGGCCGTATAACTGGCCGGGAGGGCTCGGGGGGTGCTGACCACGTCCCACCCTCCAGTACTGCACCCCACCAATGACGCCTGCAGTGGGATGAGGTGGGGAACGCAGCGGCTGGGCGGCAAGCCTTGGCCCTTCATGGGCTACTGCGCTAGGTATTTATTATTATTATTATTATTATTATTATTATTATTATTATTATTATTATTATAATACAGCAAGATCCATATAAGCTTTAACTAGTTTAATAGACTATAATTTCCCTCTGAAATCTCGCAGAAATGTAACATTTGTTTTAATGATCTCAGTGTTTCTGGAAGAATCAGTACCACTGCTTGTCAATTATGAGTATTGTTGATATTGTTGACATTCAGGATTTTCTTATTCCACGCCTTGACATTCTCTGCATAATGTGGTTTACAGATGAGGCATTGCTTCATTTGCCAGGCTACAAACCCACATATCATCCACAAAACACCACTGCAGGGTGAAAAGGTTGGAGTATGGTGCTTCCATGATTGTTGGCACCATTCTCTTTGATACAACTGTAGACAATACGGTTTATAGACATCTTCAACCAAGGCTTTACCAGGGCCGATGCTCAGTACCGGTAGTTACAGAATTGTCTGAAATGACAATCGGAAGTTCTGAAACATCTTACAAGATCATCGGCGTTTACTTGTTTGGGTAAAACCCTAATTATTTACTGCTCAGAAAATAATCTTATAGTACCTAATGGAGGGGAACGATAATATTGAAGAAAGATTTGTTTTTGCCGCACGCTAGATGTAAAGGAATCGAAAGAAAAATTAGTTAATGTTACCCATCTGAATTCACAATTATTGCCGACCGCTTGGGCAAACCAAGTTGTGTAAAATATTTAAAATAATGTCTCATATGTCATGTAACGGTGCCTCAGCAACAGTGGACACAGTTGTAAGGGTGCAACTTAAACAATTTTTAGGTCTATCATAATCTGGGATCACTGTACCACAGACAAGCCTTGCTGTGAATTATTCCACGTGATTAATTATTTTAAGATATTCTTAGAAAACTTATGATCTATAATGCTATACCATCAATCTCCACAGAACCAAAGAACACCCGTCCAGAAGTTTTATGTCAACTCATTGATATAACTGGATCTTCTCTTTCTGAATTTGGTTCATGCCATATAATGTGACATTTCGGCTCTCAACTGGGATGCCAGAACCAAAACGAATCTTCTGTTGTAAAAGATATGCAGACAGCCCTTCGAGACAGCCTGGTAAAATTTAAAGAATTAGTTGAGTACCGGTAGCTTTAATTTTTCAACCAAAACACTGTCTTCAACACATTTGTAGGGCAGCTGGATGACATCCAATTGAAGGTTATTTCCAGCAAGATGGAGCAACGTCCGATACTCCTCCATGCAACTTGTAACCAGTTTCTTTGATAATCAAATAATCTCGAAAAGTTTGTGGTCCCCCAAATCACCTCACCTAACACCACCGAATTTTTTCTTCTGGGAATATCTTAAAAATATCGTGCATAAGAATAGACCTCGGATAACTGGTGAAATCTCTGAATCCATTAGTAACGAAATAAGCGACACTGGCGAGGATACGCTTCGTAGAACACCTTGTATTATATTCTCCCAAAGCTACATGTGTCCTATTATTGGTTCAAAAGTTATGACCAAACCGCGGGAGTGCGGGACCTTATGTCACAAGTTATGTGTGCCTGGACTGTTCCGTGGCGAGCGTAAATGACCTCGCGAGGCAGCAGCTCACGGTTTGTGTGTCAGAGGTACAGTCTTTAGTATATTGTCACCGCGCCCGCCGTATCTAATTGCCGACAACCGCAGTGTCACCCATCGCATTATTGTCGGCACTACCGCAAAGGAGCCGAAGGAAAGAGACAGAGAATGGCCGCATTGTTGGGCGCTTGCCGAAAGAGAGAAAGTGATAGAGGCCTCTAGAAATGTCTGCTTTGTATTTCACCGCAAAATAAGTGAACGTTCCGGAAGCTTCCAGAATAGTGCCTGGGAGATATAAATAGCGGTAAAGTGTGAGTCCAGACAGTCAGACGTAAGTGAGAGACGTACGTGAAGCGTTGAGTAGTGCCGACGGAGAACAGTCAGACGTATGTGAAGGTTGAGTAGTCGTGCCGACGGAGACGGACAGACGATGTGGAGAGTTGTGCCGACGGAGAAGAGTTAGTTCTTTGTGTTACGAATTCGGAGTCGTGCTGTTGGAGAATCGGAAAAGACTTTCTTGCTGTTGCAACGAGTGTACAAGTTACTGTTTACGGAAATAAAAGTGTTTCTTTATCTCGACTACATCTGTCTTCTTACTTTACACCCACACCAAAAGTCACACTGGTGTCAGAAGTGGGATTCGTCGAATTGCTTCTAGTTTCATTACATCGTCAGAAGTTGCAACGTTAGAACCAAGATGGAGGGAGATTCGGAAACCAGGATGATAGCAATGATGAAAGAATTATTCGCCGAAATGAAGACGGAAATGGCTGAAATGAAGACGGAAATGGCTGAAATGAAGACGGCAAACGACAACCTCACTGCCAAAATGAAGACGGCAAACGACAACCTCACTGCCAAAATGGAAACGTCAAACCACAACCTCGCTGCCAAAATGAAGACGGCAAACGACAACCTCTTTGCCGAGCTGAAAGAAGAAATAAAGACGAGAAACAACCTCGCTGCCGAGCTGAAAGAGATGAAGACGGAGCTATCGGCGAAAATTGACGGCGAACTGATTGGCGTGACGGAAGGCGTGGAAGAACTCGGCGAAAAGGTGGAAGACCTCTGCCAGCATGTGGACGTCGTGGAGGACGACGGGGAACGTCTTGGCGCCCTGGTAGTAAGAGTTGACGAGAGCGTCAAAGTACTGGATGCCAGGGGCAGACGGAATAGCACAGACCCGGGGAGGGAGCACCTAGTGGCCGAGGCGACAGTTGTGCCCGTTTCAGATAACGAAAGTGTCCGTCTCGGGGAAGACAAAGGGGCAGTTCAGGGACGCCGTCGAGGATCCTCTGGAGGAGTGTGTCGGGTACGTAACCAACCAGGATACGACGTGGAGGACGATCAGCAGGGAAGCGCACAAGCAAACGAGCATCACGCGAGAACCGACTTGGCGTGTGACATGGGGGGACCGTCGGAGCCATCCAATCACCTGACGCATAGTGCCGTGAACGGAAGAATGGTGGACATCATCGTGGACGGCAGGATACAGGAGAGGCCGTGCCGAGCACGAGTGAACACGAGTGCAGCGGTGGACGCGACTCGCGCGGATGTGGTGGGGTTTGTTGCCAGACCCATCGGAAGCAAGGTGGCTGCGAAGGTGCGCCAGAGAGGTCGGCGGACATGGTACCCAGTGAGCCGTTTCCAAGTGCGCAGGATGGCCCGTCAACACACCAGGAAGAAGGGCAACTGGACGAGGGACCGTCAAGACCGGCGGTATTGTTGCAGAATTTCGAAGCAGGATGGCATACATCGTCCTACCCGGACCAAGGGACACTATCCAACAGCGATACTTAGGACCGTGCCTCCTGGAGAAGAGGTTCGATGGGTTAGTCCACCAGGGCGCAAGGGAGTTGCCGCAGTGATAGTGCTGGTCGGGACGACCAGCTCTGAGGAGGGAGCAGTGTCACCGCGCCCGCCGTATCTAATTGCCGACAACCGCAGTGTCACCCATCGCATTATTGTCGGCACTACCGCAAAGGAGCCGAAGGAAAGAGACAGAGAATGGCCGCATTGTTGGGCGCTTGCCGAAAGAGAGAAAGTGATAGAGGCCTCTAGAAATGTCTGCTTTGTATTTCACCGCAAAATAAGTGAACGTTCCGGAAGCTTCCAGAATAGTGCCTGGGAGATATAAATAGCGGTAAAGTGTGAGTCCAGACAGTCAGACGTAAGTGAGAGACGTACGTGAAGCGTTGAGTAGTGCCGACGGAGAACAGTCAGACGTATGTGAAGGTTGAGTAGTCGTGCCGACGGAGACGGACAGACGATGTGGAGAGTTGTGCCGACGGAGAAGAGTTAGTTCTTTGTGTTACGAATTCGGAGTCGTGCTGTTGGAGAATCGGAAAAGACTTTCTTGCTGTTGCAACGAGTGTACAAGTTACTGTTTACGGAAATAAAAGTGTTTCTTTATCTAGACTACATCTGTCGTATTTACTTCTCAACCCGACCAAAAAGTTACAATATGAACTGACCTTGCATACAATAATCCTACATTTCGTACGTACCTAAGAGATGCGATATCGACGAAATCTTTTAAGCTCTCCCCTTTTTCCTTCCTTTACTGGAGGTAGATCCATTAGTGACTCAGTAAGCCTGTACTCCTTCCTCCCTTCTTGTTTTTGGAGATAATAAGCTTTAGTAGCTCCGAAAAAATGTGAAATAAAGATTAGGAAAGGTATCTGCTTTATTTAACAAGTTTCAGAGGAAATAAGTTGCACCATGAAGTATACATATTTTTCATCATAATAAGAAGAAATTACAATACACAACTATGTACATAAGCAGATTGTCAAAGGTGAAACTTCTGCGTCTATCAGTTTAGCATGTTTGTACTGCGAGAAGCTTCTTTTGACAACGCAGGAGGCTATTGGAGCGCAAATTAAAGGATATTATAATTTAAGACATTGTACTGGTTTTCCTTCTTCTTCTTCTTCTTCTTCTTCTTCTTCTTCTTCTTCTTCTTCTTCTTCTTTTTTCGCCAAACTGTTTAACATTACATAGCCATTTATTTTTGTATTACACAAATTTTGCATAGCAAACTTTTTTCCCCACATAGTTCTCGGAAAGTATACCGACACATATCTACCGCTTACATCTGTGGACCCATCCATTGAATCCCATATTTTCTGATCATTGACGCTTCCTCGAATTTTGGCAATCGTATTCTGGTACGAAATTGAAATATTCTTTACATATTGTTGCTTCTCTTGGAATATTTTGATGTTTGCATGTTGCCAGAAGTGATCTAAAGTAGGCATTGTGCAGTGTTCTGAATGGAATGTTCGCGTGTATGTCATGTGTATATCATGTCGACTATTTGAACTCGATTGGTTCTTGTTTGAATTATGTTCAACGTTTTCCTTATGTGCTTTACTATTACAGTGTCTTTCAAAATAGAATTCCTTAGTTCGTAATAATCTGAAATTACACAAGGCACATGTAACACCTTCTCCTTCTCGAAGAAATATATCACGTCCGAATTGTTCCACTACATCATATAGTACTGCACTTCGTGAGCGAGTTGTATTAGGCATTGCACTATGAATCTATTGACACACGCAGCTCTTCAATGTGGCAGCTAAACACACTAGGAATGGTGGGGTTCAGATGCACGGAACTGTATGGCAAGAGCATGGGGCGATACGTACGTCACACGCTATGCCGGTGGCTAACGAAAAGACAAGCTGCGGCGCAAATCGGAGTTACGTAGTAATGGTAGTCTGATAAATAGCTAACATTGTATACCATCGTAATGAAACTGTATCTTTTGTATGAACTCAACGAGCAATTGCTTTTGCTTGTTTAGAATATAGATATATTACGTGATTGTGGTTTTACTTCATTGGGCCATGATCAGACTAGGAGAATTACGTCACTGCACTTTGCGCAGCAGCCTGTCTTTTTCATTAGCGACGTTATGCCGTCCATATAGTTAACTGCAATCACCTAACAGGCCCGCACACCCGCGGTCTAGTTATGACCCATTATAGTGGTTCAGGTTTATATAGATTACACTGTACATATGGAGTTAATATTTTGCATACAGTTTCTATGCATTATTTTAATCCAGCTCCTAGACACACTAACCCAAACCTAACGTCAAGTAAATATCACAGGATTGTGTGGTTTCATCCCGCTGTGTTAGTCTTTGCTACCTCGCGATATTTTTCGCTCAAACATTGAAGACCTTTCAAAAAAAAGTCACTACGAATTAAATATGACACTAAGCGAATGTAAGTATAGAACAAAGCCTATAAATTGATTTTCACACCTTTCTTTTCTTTCTTCAGTATACGAAAAGTGTGCCAATAATTGCAATACCACCAGCAACTTATCAGGACTGATCTGCGAATTCTCCAAAATCCAAAGTATTCCACCGGGTATTTTCAATGTTTGTTTGTATAAAGAGATGCTGTTTTTGGTGCATATATTAAGTCGTTCCTGAATTGCACGTTTTAAAGAACATTTCAAATTTATGTTCCTTAGTGAGCTAGAAAATGAGTTTCGTAAGCAAAATTTTTAAAATACTTGGTTTTTAAACAAATACAATTTTTATAAATTCTGAAATTCGATTTCTGCAAAAAAACATACCTGCATATCGAACTTGTATACTTTTGGTGAGGTAAAAATTCTGTGCATGTTAATGATTGTATTGCATATGTATGGTAGGAAATTATTTCGGCTAAACTACGGAGTTTATAGCCCCCAAAGTAAATAATGGTAACAAGAATATCTTAGGAGTTGTATTGCAAGTTGAGACTGCGAAACATCCAATTACCATTTTTACCCCGCTTTCTTTTATAAAGAAAGTATGGTAATATGTGAACAAACACCACGCCATCTTGCCGCTACAGCGCATGCGCGGAGGCGAGTGCCGACATAACAGTAGGATTGAAATCCGCTATACAGGCGAGTTTTAAAACAATTGTTTTCCTAATAAATTCCTGTTAGTTCTGATATTTAGCTTATTTAGGCCATAATTTCTTATATAGGTATTACCAGTTATTTGAAACCATTTTCTCCAGTCTGGATCATTGGGGGTTCAGTTTCGCAGTTCCTTCGTGTACGTACGCTCTGTTGTAGCAATTGCTGCACTCCTCTACTTATAAAAGCCACCCTCGACTACGTTTTGAGGCTTAGGATTCCAAATCAGCAGTATATCGCATAAATATGGAGATTTTGTTATCAAGTGTTGGCAGCTCTGCAGAGCACATGAATATCGGGCGCGAACAACTGCTATCTGCGAGAGGCCAGGATATAAACTCAATAGTTTGTCGACTATTTCCGAAGTTTCACTCTGATAACTCAAAAATTTTATCTCAAGCAATATTTTAAATGCTAAAATGTCTCAAATATTACGAGAAAAACGGGGAGCAAAATTTACGCGTAAAAGCTGATCTAAAATTCTGCGTATGTTTACTAAACAGTATACATTTTTACTGAAATACACAATTTAGAAACTCGTGAGAAATATTAGAGAAAACTTCAAATGCGCAAACATGCTCCACTCCGAGTTATTTAGATCGTGATGTAACTCATTTGTACTCCAATACCAAAATTATTTAAACGGAAGTTTCACAAGGAGATCGGATGTAATAGTTAAGTTCATCATGATCACGAACATTTTAAGATTTAGGATTTGTTCTGTTTTCTTTTTAATTTAAATCAAATGCTTGAAATATTGTTGATTTCATATTAAACTAATGTATCTCTCAATGTCGGGTATAGTTTATTTAAATTTGTCTTTTAATCTATTTTGGTAGAAACTTAGCTTTTGTCTTCTAAGAGATTTTTAAAAATTCATTGTTATACTTATTTCTTGGAAGTGTCTTCTTTACTTTCCTATAATTTATAAATTAAATTGCAATTTGGAAAGTAATTTGAGTAAGTGATGGTCAGAATTTGTTTAGTCTTATATAATACGTTGTAATTTCAGGTCATTTTGACCAATTTTCGTCGATTTGCCACCTTAAAATGACACCTGAACTACAATATCTAATGGCAAACCATGACAATGAAAATTAAAATTACGCAATTCTTGAATGCGAAAGGAGGGGATGTATACTGGACAGCCCTGAAGGAAGCATTAGGAAGATGGCAAATCCAGAGCATTACCTGGCCTCCCTCTCTTCTTCCTGCAACAAGAAATATGACGTCACAAGTCCTCTGCTGTGAGCCAGCATTAATATCCCACACTTTTCACGGCACATTACACAAACGGCTTTACGGAGCGGCACTCTGTTTATACTCATATTAATGACAACAGCTTTCTTCACACCGCTGCTGAAAAATAAATCTATTTTACTTTCCATGCAATTTACCTCGGCAAAATATCCAGATGTTCTACAAACACGCCTCGCCAGCGGTTGATTATTCGCGTTTCAATTATTATTGTACACTCGCGCTCTCATTGGATACCTGACCTTTATTCGCCAACCAATCAAGCTCTAACACATGCCGAAATAAACGACTGTCGCAAAACTCGCCAATGTAATCCACATTACTGCTCTTGAAAGGGAAAAGCAATTCTGCGTTGGTTTTCACACTCCTATGGAAATTGAAATATTGATGAGCACGCTTTCCATATTGATTCTACATGGAAACGCGGATTCATCGAACTGAATCTTAGATTCGATTCTCTTAGAAAGTAGTATCAGATCGAATGTCTGTTGTATGCAAACACCTGCCATAATGAATATGCCAATGTTGTATGGAAACACCTGCCGTCAAGAACACGCCAAAGAATACTAACCGTATTCTAACTCATTCTAATTCTGATAGCTACCTCTTCTTCACAAGCCAGGTGTTAAATTCAATAGCGAGCTGATAGTCTGTCTATCATGTAGTAATTATAAAATACATTTAAATTGTGTTTCTTAACAAATTTAATCAATTGTAGGTGTTAATAAACACGGTTTCTTTGGAACGTTTATTTAGTTTGTACATCAAAGTTTTGAGTAGTAGTGGCTTGCTGCTTATACAAATATGATATGTTGCACTCACATGACTTTATATATTCTTGTACTAACCATTCTAACAAACCCTTATTCCTCTATCTACTTCATGTTAGTCGAGATAAACATTCGCAGAAATAATCTTATTATTTCCTTGTAGGTACAAGGGGAATATGGGAATACATCAGGCTTTGAGCAATAGTCAAATCTTTCAAAGTTTTGAAATTACGTTCTCTTTGCACGGCCAAGAAATAAAAAGGTGGATAGCGACCTTCCATCTGAGAAAGGTTTAAGTATTGTAAAACTCACACAGATAACAAGAAATATCTCCAAAATGGTTCACTCCTTAAAAAATGCATTTGGACATAACTTGTGTCTTTTAACGAGATCTACATTTTTTTGTATAGTGCGATTTAGTCTATCCCTTACAGTTTACCGTTAATGCAAAAGTCATCAAGTCACAAAGGCTATAGTTAGAAAATTCAAAATACATTTCATTTACCATAAAAATATCTTGAATATATGACGCTTTAATCAAAATCGGCAGAGCCATTTTTGAGAAAATCGAAATTTCAAAAAATTTTCCATATAAAGGGTAGTTTAGAGAGGAGAAATTTTCTTCAAAATCTTCGTACCACATACTCGAAAAATATAAAACTAATATAGCAACTTTGATTTTTCATTGACTTTTCGTTTTTGAGTTATGCCGCTCAGAGGTTTGAACCCGCGACCTTGAGATAAGTCAGTCAGCGTCTAACCAACTGAGGCAACCAGACCGACTGTTTGTTTTTACTTATATTTTTGAAAATTCGTAGGTAAGCTAAACAAAAGTAAGCAGTTTAGGCAAAACAAAAGTTAAAATTTTAAAACAAGTGTATTTTTCTCATATAGGAAATCGTTCCTTTTTGTCTTGGGCATGCAGAGAGAATGGAATATCAAGATCATCACATAGTGACCAGCTCTTAAAATGTTTGACAATCACTTACGTCTATTGTATTCCCGTAATGCCATTGTATCTATAATGAAATGCATAATAAACCATTTCTATAAACGTTTATTTGATTAATGTGAAGTAGGCAGAAGCGTAGGCTGTGTAGGAACGGTTTGGACAAGAGGAGTGAGCAGAAAGAGTCGTGTGAATGCAATACATGGAATTGTGTAATTATAAAGGGGGGCCTCAATGCAATGTTTTGTGGCGGAGAAGATAGTAAAACGGCGTGTTTATCAAGTTGGTGCAGACGTGGGTATTTCGCGAGCGAGCTGTGGCATAGGACTTATGTAGTGTCGGGGAATTACAACGTTAAGAGGAGGAAGGAAAAGATGATTAACTGTGTCGCGGAGGGCAGACCGTGAAGGTCGGGGGAAATACAACACTGTGAGACCAGCAGAGCCTGAAGTCTCGCATCGCCTGCCCGCCAGTGTAGCTAGGGCACCTCTATACAAAACTTTACTTTCATATCTACTATATTTTAATGAATATAGGTCTTCATAGATACAAATATGTATACCAGCTAACCCTACTTTTCCGTATCTGTGCAACCCGCAGATCCTGGTCTTAAACATCATTTGTCAAGTCAGAGTTGTTTTTTAACTGTGTTGTATCAATACAGTTAATCGTTCTTGAGTCTATTCTGATAGCCATGACGAACACAAATAAGCTGCCAAGAGCTAAAATGTGAATATCTTTTAGTAGATTATCAAGCAGCTTGATACGTAAACGTTTTGGGTAAAAGAGGTTAGTAGAGGCTTGTGAAAGGGTGGCCTCGACGTCAGTCTGCCGAGAACTAAACAGACATTTCGTTCGTTCAAACCATTCCTTATTGGATTTTTTTTAAATCAGTAATCATTGCATTGCATATACTAACATATGTACAAATTATCGTATTGTTTATTTCCTTGTGTGTGCAAGGGGAATATATTAGAATACAGTAGGCTTTGAGGGATAGTGAAATCTTTTAAAGCTTTGAGATCCCGTTTTCTTTGCACGACTAAGATATAAAAAAAAAAAAAAAAGTAAATAACGATCTTCCATTTGATGAAAATTTAAGTATACCAGAAGTCACAAAAATAACCAGGGATATCCTCGAAATGGTTCACTCTACAAAATATATATATTTGGACATAAATTGTGTTTTAGCAAGATCTACATTTTAGTATAGTAAGATTCGGTCTATCTCTTACGGTTTACGAGTTATTCAAAAGTCATCCAGAGTACACAAGACCACATGGGCTATAGCCATTCAAAGTATACATTGTCATAAAAATATCTGAAACATATCGCATTTTAATAAAAAATTGTTGAGCCATTTTCAAGAAAATAAATATTTTCAAAAAATTGTCCATGTAAAGGGTAGTTTAGTGGAGGAAGTTTCTTCAAAATCTTCGTGTCGCACCCTTAAGAGATATTAAATTTAAATACCAACTACACACACACACACACACACACACACACACACACACACACACACACACACACACACACACACACACACACACACACACACACACACACACACACACACACACACACACACACACACACACACACACACACACACACACACACACACACACACACACACACACACACACACACACACACACACACACACACACACACACACACACACACACACACACACACACACACACACACACACACACACACACACACACACACACACACACACACACACACACACACACACACACACACACACACACACACACACACACACACACACACACACACACACACACACACACACACACACACACACACACACACACACACACACACACACACACACACACACACACACACACACACACACACACACACACACACACACACACACACACACACACACACACACACACACACACACACACACACACACACACACACACACACACACACACACACACACACACACACACACACACACACACACACACACACACACACACACACACACACACACACACACACACACACACACACACACACACACACACACACACACACACACACACACACACACACACACACACACACACACACACACACACACACACACACACACACACACACACACACACACACACACACACACACACACACACACACACACACACACACACACACACACACACACACACACACACACACACACACACACACACACACACACACACACACACACACACACACACACACACACACACACACACACACACACACACACACACACACACACACACACACACACACACACACACACACACACACACACACACACACACACACACACACACACACACACACACACACACACACACACACACACACACACACACACACACACACACACACACACACACACACACACACACACACACACACACACACACACACACACACACACACACACACACACACACACACACACACACACACACACACACACACACACACACACACACACACACACACACACACACACACACACACACACACACACACACACACACACACACACACACACACACACACACACACACACACACACACACACACACACACACACACACACACACACACACACACACACACACACACACACACACACACACACACACACACACACACACACACACGGTGAATATATTTCCGGTGAAATCTCGACATCGAATTCTTGGGTGGAATACAATACTTCTACTTACTATATGCAGTAGAGAAAGTAAAAATGATTACATTATTAACATTTTACATCTGGTCACATGTAAGAATTAAGTGAGTTCAAAAGATACTTGGCTAATGCAGGAAGTGCTCAAGCTGCATTTCCATCTGTTTAATGTAATGTATGTGTAATTAAGTACCTTAACATTGCTCAAAATAAGTGAAAAAGAGGGTAAAAAACGTTGACCCATTATCGTAGATTCAAACACGTGTCATTAGGCTTGGAACATCGCTGCGAACGAAACCTAATGCATAATTCCTCTCGACCATCACAACACTGTAAGGACTAGTCTTAACTCCAATGCTATTTGAGGTATGTGGGAACTATCCATCGCTTCATAACTTTACTTGAATTATTAAACTGTTTAACATTTGTTTATGTGATATTATAATTCCATTATGAATGTAGGCATGTCTTTATTTGGTCATAACCTAACACTATCCATTGGTACAGATCGCCATTTTGTTTTAACTCATTTTGTAAGTGAATGTATTCCGATTGGTTCTGGTTCATCAGGAGTTTTGCGAGGGTGTGTGTAACTGTATACTGTGAAAAAGGTTTATAAACTGTGTAGAAACCTCTCAGTGTAAGAGTACGATGGATTTATACTGCGAATACCTTTTGCCACTTAAATCACTTATTTACTGAGATGTTAAGCCGCCTTCTGTCCATACGTGAAGTGTAGTGTACGGTCAAGAAAATATCAAGGAGCTGCTGCTTCTTAGTGGGTTCCATAAAGTCGAAAAAATAGGGGTAGGTGATTCACCTGGTCTACAGTTCACTGCAGTGCACCCATTTGCAAGCAACCAGACACTATTAAGGGTAAAGAACATCTACTACCGTGACAAGCAACTCCAAAAATAGAAGCAGATATTCAAACTCAACCAACGTCCTATTGCTGGGACGCCAGACGGAGAATGGACGAAGTCTAAGATCCAGGGCAAAACAACATTTTGTGCAGTGCTTAGGGTTTACCAATCATAAAAGTTTATACAGAATTCCTCTGCAATAAAGAGCACTTCACAGATTATTGCCACAACATTCAAGATAAACGTTTTACTTGTCACGTGAATTTATTTTTTAAGTTTGATGTCCTTTAACTTGTTAGGTGATATCGGACGATCAATGAGTGACATGATGTTCAAATGAGACCAGGGTCTATAGAGCTATCCTACATTTGCCTTCTCAGGATAAATGATATATATATTCACTAAATAATACCAATTAATTGTTGCATTTTGGCTATAAATTTATTTATACTAACGTCTTCCAACGTTATGTTATATCTTACGATGAATGAGTGAGTGAGTGAGTGAGTGAGTGAGTGAGTGAGTGAGTGAGTGAGTGAGTGAGTGAGTGAGTGAGTGAGTGAATGAAATCAGTGAATTGGTGTTCAAATGGGTCCGAGAAGCATAGAACCTAAAGTTACCGATATTTATCTTCTCAGGCTAAGGGAAAACCTCGGAAAAAACTTTATCCGGATGACTCACCCTAACCGAGACTCGAACTCGGGACCTGTTGGATGTGAGGATTGCATGCTGCTACAACCATACAACAGAGGCAGGCGTTATAAACGTTTACTTAACTATCATTTTTAACAATGCTCCTTTATAAGCAATAGTAAACTTAAACTTATAATCACTTCACTCTTAGATCCGCACTTGATGTAAACACAACCCGCGTTGCACGGAAACCGAAGCACACCACAAAATATAGTTCCTTAAATATTGGTGATTATCTGCGAGTATTCAAGATGTATGATAACCCCGGTAAACACTACTTGAATGTACTAACTAATGTTAATATAGTTCTGTTGTATTATAAATACGATGCATGAAGCCACGTTGCGTTTGTGTTAATCGTAGCTAATACGAACACCAGATTATCGCGGAGGGATACAAGGTCTGTATCTAAGACTGGATGGAGTATAGTTCAACTGAAGTACAAAACGAAATGAAACTTAAAAATATAATTTAAACTTAAGAATGCTCCTTTATAAGCTGCAGTAACGTTAAAACTTAGTTCAACTGAAGATTAGCAGGTACAACACGAAATAAAACCAAAACTATAATTTAAATCTAACAACACTCCTCTGTAAGCAGTAAACTTAAACTTAGTTCAACTGAAGATTAGCATGTACAAAACGAAACAAAACCTAAAACTATAATTTGAATCTACCCGGGAGTTTAAACCTCCTTTATAATACCAACCCTTGGACGAGTATCAAGCTTGTGTGAATTTTCAAGACTTGCTTAAGAAGCGACGCTATGCTGAAACGTGTCACGTGACAAGACTTCACGTTCAATTAAATCTACAATAATCGATATCACTTTCCCCCTTCAACAAGTAATTACAAATTCCTCTGCGTTTTTAGTCCCCTATTTGCTATTCTGATTTATCGATGTTGGTGGTCATATAAGCTTGCAAATTCCAACCCTACATTCCCCAAAATACATTTCCAGAATATTAATCCGTCGTGTACTTACGAACATTGCATTTATGAGATACAAACATTACATAGAATAAACGTTTTTAAGAATAGTTTGTACACGCAGGAGTAGAAAAAGTAATGTGGGTAAACACATCAGATTTTTACTTTCTCTACTGGTAAGTAGGGGAAGTATTGTATTCCACCCAAAAATTCGATGTTGAGATTTCACCGGAAATGTATGTTTTGAGGCCCCCTGAATCCAAAAAAAGCATTTTTAGAAAAAGGTCCGTGTGTATCAGTCTGTGGACAGCATAGCTCAAAAACGAAAAGTCGGTTAAAAACCAAAGTTGGTATTTAAGTTTAATGTCTTTCAAGGATGCGACACGAAGATTTTGAAGAAAATAGCCCCACCGTAAACTACCCTTTACATGGGACATTTTTCGAAAATGGCTCAAACGATTTTTATTAAAATGTCATATGTTTGAGATATTTTTATGACAAATGAAATGTATATCTTGAATTTTCTGGCTATAGCCCCTGTAGTCGTATTTACTCTGGACAACTTTTGTATAACTGGTAAACAGTTAGAGATAGACGAAATTATACTATACAAAAAATGTAGATCTTGCTAAAATACACAATTTATGTCTCAATAAATTTTCTTGTAGGGTGAACCATTTCGGAGATATTCCTTGTTATGTGTATGAGTTTCGGAAAACTTTGAACTTTCGTGAAATGGATCATCGTTGTTCTTTTTTATATGTTAAGTGTGCAAAGACAACAGAATCTCAAACATTTGACTATCGCACAAAGCCTACTGTATTCTAACATTCCCTTGCACCTACAAGGAAATAAGCAATAAGATAAATTTGTACAAATGTTTATCTTAACTAACACGAAGAAGATATAGGAATAAGGGTTTGTAAGAATGGTTAGTACAAGAGTAGAGAAAGTCATGTGAGTGCAACACATCAGATTTTTTTTTCTAGTAGCGCTTTCCTTTAATCTGTAGTTACATCTTAAAGTATTAGCTTGTGTGTAACCAACAGGGGAAGCCGAGATATTTGTCCCAACTACATAAAACACTGCAAGAAGTTCCAAATTTTGTAGTGCTAGTAACAGCCACTTCATTTCAGAATAAGTTTGTGAAAATAAAGTCTATGTAGTACTCTGTGATTGCATATGGAAATCTAACGTGGTTTTGAGCTCTCTGAAGTTCTGTTGAGAATGCATGAACAAAGGATACCAACATTTCTTTGGTAAAAAGCCTGCTTGTGGGGAGATTTCAATAAAAGGCTAGCGTTGTGAAGAGCCATTAATTAACTGCCTGCCTGGCTTCCTTCTGTGGGGCTTCTGTTTCATACAGCTTTACCGCAAATTCTCTTTGGTATATGTATGTTCCACGTCAAGGAAATGCTCATGCAGCCACACAGGCTTCTCAAGTGTTCGTCAAATAATCTTTAATGTGGCCAAAATTACGTTTAGTAATAAGACTTAAAAAATTTTGAGAAATGGAAACAACAACAAGATCATGACACCTAAGGGCTCAAACTGGATTATGCAAGAAGTGATAAAATTGAAGCAGAATTTCCAAATACCTATAAGCAAGAAAAAAGTCTTATTTTATAACAACAACAACAACAATAATAATAATAATAATAATAATAATAATAATAATAATAATAATAATAATAATAATAATAATAATAATAATAATAATAAATACGCCAAAGGTGTCTAGGCCCAGATTACTATACCATATTCTCCATGCTCTCCGCTTTCTCAAGTTCCCAACAAAGAGCTTAATCCAATTGAACAAGTTTGTATTACACTTGAAAGAATGGTCTGAAAGCACAAAATGCGAAGTAAGACAGCTGTGAAACAATAACTACAACAAGAATGGCAAAACATTACTTCAGAATCTTAGAGACTACCAAAAACTGGTTCATTCCATGCCAAAGAAATTAACAGAAGTGACACACACACAGGAGGAACGCCTATAAAGTATTAAAATTGTTATATTTATGTAAATTGTAATTTTCTTTAAGTGTATGAATACTTGTTTACCCATTGCGCGGAGACAACTAGTACAAAATTGTTATTTACATTGTGCAGAAGACTAATGCTGTGAATCCTTTTGTATGAGTACGGGAGGAAAGCCCCACAATGTTAGTTTACCAAATAACTTCACTGGTTTTGATCTTGAGTTCCAATAAACATATTTTACATAAGCAACGGTGTATGAATACATTTTTCCCATGACTACATATTCAAATTTCTCATTTATTTCCAGTTTACAATATCATATATTTATAAAGACATTATTTTCTCATATAATTTCAATAGCAGGATACAGGCTTAAATGAGTCAAATCTTTTAAGAGCTGGTCGCTATGTCATGACTCTGAAATTCCATTCTGTTGTGCGGCCAAAACATGAAACAACGAATAAGTACTTCATATTAAAGAAAGGTTCTTGGAAAATTCAAACTAATAAGGAATGTCTCGAAAATCGTTAACTCCAGTAAAAAAGTATTAAGACTTGAGTTTTGTGCATTTCTTACAGTTTACACAAAAGTCATTCCGAATGAAGGGGCTTCAGAGACTATGCCCAGAAAATTCAAGATACACATTTAATTTGACATAAAAATATCTTAAAACATATGGCATTTTGATCAACATTGTTAGAGCCATTTTTGAGAAAATCAATTTTCGAAAAATGTCACATGTAAACGATAGTCTGGTATCGCTGAATTTCTTTAAAATCTTCGCGTGGCACCCTTGGACTTAAACATCAAGTTCTCTTTTAACTCTTTATGAGATATGCTAATTAGTTACATACATACATACAAAAAAAAAAAAAAAAAAAAAAAAAAAAAAAAACACCTTTTCATTTATTTATTTTTTTTTATTCAGGAGACGGCAAAAGTTTATTCGGTGTAATATTGACATCGAGGTTTTTTTTTTTTATTGTAGTCCTTTTATAGTCGCTTTAACTTAAAGTGATGTGACTTTACAATTATCTGTACATCGCATTATATATGTTTATGCATATTGATGAACTAAAGAACTGAATTAACTTGAGGCAATTAGTTGAGGTGTTTGATCGAGATTTTGTGTAGAATGCCAGTTTCTTCCCTGCCTACTATGTGCGTGGTTGAGAGAGAGTGCCATGTGAATGTAACATGTCCCTTTTTTCTATAAATTTGTTGAACTGTTTTGCACGTCCTTGGAGTTTGTGGCGTGGGATGGTGAAACCCGATAACGCTGTATGGAGTATGCAGGTCAAGTTCTTCTTCCCTAGCACGGCTACCAACCGTGCCAAGCAAGTATTTCCTGCCAAGGTCTGACTCAACTTCTCTCCAATATACGCTACTTCCCACCGGAGTTACGCTTTATTTACATGAGAGTTGTTGGTACACTTCGCGGCTTCTTGGACATTTAGAACAGTGCGCGTGTTCAGATGTCTGCGAACCCTCCTTCTATTACGAGAGCCATAGTAACCTACTGTAAACGAATTTCGTGAATTTTGTGTAACTGATAAACAAAAGGGGTATGTAGCTTTCTTTCAAACACACACTTTATATGCAATCACTTTTTTGAGATACTGGTTGTTACTGGTTTGAATTTTACAGTACTTTACATTTTCTTTTCTGAAGTGCTAAGAGACGATTCTTTTGCTTCTCATGGAAACTGTTTGGCCGCGCCCATCGTCGGTAACGCATTTACAAGCCGCGCAGTGGTGTGAGGTACTTTGATCTTGAGTGATGTGGGGCGACCGCTGGCGTCTCATTATCATCACATTAACAAGTGGAGTACATATCTCTGGGTGGTAGGGGATGTCACGAAATACTACTTCTTTCCCAAGGTACTTAACAATGTAACACCGTTCATTTTTACTTTCTCTACCAGATACACGCCACGATTTCAAGGAATACATACATGTGTAGAAGTCCCTTGAATTAAAACGACTTGTGTTGCACTCACATTACCTTCTCTACCTATTCAACACACTATTCTTACAAAACCTTGTTATATCTGCCTCATGCTAATCGAGATAAACGTTTGTAAAAATGGTCTTATTACACATTTCCTTAAGTGCAATGAGAATGCAGCAGACTTTAAGTGATAGTCGAATGTTTTATGAGATAAACCGCTCTTGGTATGACCAGGACATAAAAGAAACAACCTCCTATTTGAAATAAAGTATATGTTTGAAACTGCAAACCAGAAACAAAACAGTATTAGGAAATGGTTAGGTATTTTCACAAAAATACAAATTGGGTGCTTTAACGAGGTTTACATTTTTTTTTCTGTAGTAAGATATTGTGTGTGTGTCTCTACATATAACACATTTAATTTCTGATAAAAATATCTTCAAGATATTTTAATCAAAATCGTTAGATATTTTTGAAAAAATTGAATTTTTCCAACTAGAGGGTAGTTCAGGTAGGGAGATTTTTTTTAACCCTTCATGTCGCGTCCTTGAAAAGGAAGTAAATACCAACTTTGTTATTTAACTGACTTCCTTTTGCAGTTATGTACACACGCACATGCACACACAGACGTTTTCCTGAAAACTCTCAAAACATGTATTTCCGGTAAAACGTCGATATTAGCGGTAGAGAATGTCAAGGTTTTGTGACAGTTGAAAGAGTTCCACCCGCCTATTTGGAACACGTTCAATTCTCCCCAGCCTACATACATACGGTTATTAAAATAGAGTGAACACTCATCACTTGATAAACCTATCTCTATCGCTGATGGCAGACTTCCAGCCCCACTGTAACGGGCATTACTCCACACTTCACCTTAATATAGACAACACGCGTCAAGTTCACACTTACTTCCCTACCACACGTGTATACAGAGCGATTAAATACCAACATTTCACCGAAAACAGGCGTTTTGAGGTCCTCTAAATCAGAAAAAGGAAAACTCGCGTCTGCAAATATAATTAGAGCTCGGCTTTCCTCTATTTTCCTTTGTTTAGAATCGTAGTCTAAAAAGTTTTTTTTTTCTACTTGCTGTAATAAAACATACTAATTTTATATAGCTATAATTGCCCATTTTTATAGTGCATAAATTTCCGTAGGTTAAGGGTATATGTATGTTAAAAATTACACTTGTTTTTCTTTTCATTAAAAATAGTTTACAGTATTGGCATTGTATTCCCCAAAGTCTCAAGGCTCTATCAGCACTTTAAGCATTAATGAATAATGAATAATTTAAGTAGTAATGAATGTTATGTGGCACGCTCCCTTTTTACTTTCTCTAAAAGAACTGGAAAGGGTATTTATTTATTCATTTATTTATTGGTTCAGTCATTAGATATATAATATTTACGATAATTTATACAGGTAAGAAATAAAAGCAGTCAATAATGTTAGTATTAAAACCGCTTAATTTTGTTCAGAGGCTTCTTTATTGAGATTCTTTTGGGTACCTTAAATCTACGACACGGGATCACCGGCTTTACCTCCCTTCTGAGGGAAGCTATGCAGAGGATTTTACACCCTCCATCGGGTTTCAACCCGTGACCTTGGGAACCAGAAGCTGACATGTTACCCTAAGCCCAGTAAGATAATATGTTAACGTTACTATTGCAACTAAGGGGCAAAATTATAGAACTAAAACAATTAAAATGTTGGAAAACGCTAGAACACAGTCATCGTTTTATGTTTCCACGTTACAAATTATAATTTTCTCTCCTTCAATTTGGTTGTTACACCCGCTGGTCTTAGAAGGGATCCTGATGTAAACAAAAGCACGTGGCCAGGTGTGTGATCGGCCGCGGATTACTACAATGTAGTTCCATGTCAAACTAGGTTAATTAATTTTATTTAAAAGAATTGCAAGAATATTAAACTGTTTCACATGCATTTAAAAATGCGTATGTAATTAATAAAAAGTTAATGAATTAACATGACTATGCACCATTTTCTATTACTAAAATACAGTTGCATTTAGCGGTGCACGCTTGTTTTCAAATCGTTTATTACAGTGTGGTTATGGCCAAGAAGTGTTTTGAGTAGTCAGAATGTATATATGAAACATCCCCAAGGGAAAATGTAGAAACGTAGCGAAAGTACCATGATTTTGAATGTGCTCATTGAGTTTTATTTGTGTATGTCGCCATTAGAGACATCACTAACTTAATATTGAAGTTAACTGGTGTTTCCGTAAGAAATTTCGCCTAGAAACACACAAAACTGTGATCACCTTCAAAGAAAAGAAAAGCTGAAAAAATGCGCTTGACACGAAATGTGATTATAAGAAGTGTGTACGTTAGATTTACTTGGACAATCAACTGCCAACTATTGGGAAACTTAACAGTGATACAACCTGACTTCAAAACAAGTTTTAGTATTCTACTGAAGGAAATTGGGTTCGAATAAGTGAATAATCGTTCAGATACTTATGGATTTATGGCGGTCAGAAGCAGGTGTTTTCAGATAGGGCGTAGGGCGCAGTAATACAATTTGCAGACGAGTATTACACAGGTCCCCTTCTAAGGCCGGCCGCATTATAGTTCCCTGTCAGTCAACAAAAGCTGTATTCTATGCACGCGGTTCCACTGTTCCACGGTTTGCTCTGAAAGGAAACCATCCACTCTATTAAACACGTACACCAAGTTACGAAAACTTTCAAAATTGCGATATGTTTACGTGTCGATAATCAGATCTTCACGGTCAACAATGTAAGGAAGCCCACTTTCATCACACCTATTTATTAATTGTCACGTTCTAAATATGGATTTAATTTCACATCTATCGTTCATTTCACCCAAGAAAGCATGACAAACGCCCATCGCGTGAGCAGAAAGAGCGTGCTCTGAATGAACAGGAAGTTTCTATGTCACGGCCACCTGTATACCGGAACAAGGAGCTCCATTATGTAACTAAATCACAAAAATTGCAGCTTTCATGCATTATCATTCGTGTCTCTGAACGAGTAAATTATGTTTCAACATTCTTCCTCCATTCGACCCCTGTAATAAAGTAAAATGCTTCCTAATTTTCATTCATCTTTAAAGCGAGACAATTCATTTTTGGTGAAGCAATTTCTGAAATACCTGTGTTTCGTTCACACGACTTCCTCTATTCACTATCGTTTATTTTCATAAAGCTTGTGTAAACTGGTCTTAGGAAAGTTTGTGTTTCTGCTTCATGTTAACCGAAATAAATACAGAAAACCAAATCGATAGTCATACCTTTAAAATCGTGATACTAGTGTTGAAATTCCATGCTCTTTCGATTACATCGCGAGAAACAGTTGAAAAGCGACAGAGCTTCTAAATGACAATTCAAACCAATGACAACGTATATCCAAGAAATAAAAGCATTTATTTCAAGTAAATTGTGTGTGTTTTTAAAGAAGTCTATATTTTAGGTACTTCCTATGTTTTTATCTTATCTTTTAATGTCTACTAGTTATATAAAATTCTTTCCGAATGAAAATGAGTTCACAGGCTATTCCCAGAAGATACAGGATATATGTAGATATATTTTATTTGTAATGTAAACACTTGAAGTAGTAATAGTGTGGGGGGAGGATGTTCTTCAAAATCTTCGTGTCCTATCATTGAAAGATTGTGACCTTAAATAGTTTGGTACATAACCGACTTTTCGTTTTTGAATTAAACATGCACACGCATGCATCTTTTTCTAATTTTGTTTCAGTTCACGTATTTCCGGTGAATTCTCGGTATCCAGTTCTTGGGTGGAGTGCAGTACTGCCTCTACTGAATGCGAGTACAGAATCTATAAATCGGGTCGCTATCTCCTGGCTCAAAACCCAAACTCAGAGAGAGAGAGAGAGAGAGAGAGAGAGAGGAGAGACATTCCACGATAGTATAACCCGAGTTTTGTAAACTTGGTAACTAACGTTGCTGCTTGTTAGGTTACCAACTTACCTCCAATGTTACTCCCGCTATGTTTACTCGCTAATATACTAATATCTGTTAACTTGAGTTAAAAACTGAAGGAGTCACTAGCGTTATCTCGGAAGTAAAGAAAAAAGGAATGTAAAAGCAGATAAATCCCCACCTAGGAGTTTATTTATTAACGTCCTCCAAATGAGCCCGAGGTCCGTATAGCTTTAAGTTACCCGACATTCGTCTTCTCAGGATAAGGGAAAACCTCGGTAAAAAAACCTTATCTGGATAGCTCACACCAAGCTAGAATCAAACTCGCGATCTCTTGGACGTGAAGCGGACATGCTACATGCAAGAAAACAACCAATAAGATAATTTCTGCAAATGTTTATCTCAAACTAACACGAAGAAGACAGAAGAATAAGAGTTTGTACGAATAGATAGTACAAGAGTAGAGAAAGTCATGTGAGTGCAACACATCAGATCTTACAGGAATTGCACGATACAACGCTCGAGGGCATATCACTTGTAACCGAAACAGCCAGGCAGGGTTTTTGAAAACATACACAAAAGGCTCAGTGGGAGAAAGACGGAGTAGTTGAAAATATCGTTCATGTTTTATAAGCTAAATGTACTTACTGCACGAACTAAAAATAGCATTTAAGTTCCGCTATTTGCTTTGATCTAGCGTGGATACACGTTTCAAGGTTGGCAACATTATCGTAAGCGCGAGCAGAGGCACGACAGCAGTTTACTGGCGTACTGGCTCGCTGCATTCCTCCCAGGAAGCATGAGGTAGATACAGTGCCCCAAATTGACGTATACCCACTTTGAAACATTATTTCTCTGCAACGAAATGAGACAGAAATACAATTTGTATTGTGTATTATCCAGAAGGCACTGGAACACGTTCATGGTTCCATGGGTGTTCATAAACAAACATGGCAGTGAGATTATAATATGAACGTAAGTGGCTGCTTAAGTGTTATTGGAAAGTGGAGAATTAATTGGCATAATTGTGTGTACAGGGTTAAGAAAAACCTACACATCTTCAAAGAAAATGCCGCATATCTTCCCGAAGTAAAGGTATGGTGTGGTCTGTCTTCCAAAGGAGGTTATGGGCCCTAATTCGAAGAGACTGTCACGGGTCAGACTTGCCTGCAAATGTTGGAAATCACGATTCTACGTCTTAATGATCTCTTTGAAAATCGAGATGAGGTCTATTTCCAACAAGATGGGGCTCCACATCACTTCCACATCGTTGTGAGAAACTTTCTCACAATTTAAAAAAAAATAGCTATGCAGAAAAATATGGGCATTTAAAAAAAAACTCTTTTCATCAAATAAACCTTTTTTGTGGCTTACACTTCGAGATACCTAACGGTTATTAATAGTTAGAATTGTTTAATACTTTCTTATTCTTATAAAGTGCTGTCGATATTTAGTTGTTTCTCATGACTGCATGGAAAGAGTATTTGTTTTCTCTTTTAATGCTAGCATATAAGCACCCAGTTCTCAAACATTTAACCATCCCTTCGTTCTATAACGAAATGTGTAATTGTAGCTATTTTTGTAGACGTTTAGGTGGATAATTGATAAAGTGAGTGAGTTTATGCGGTTTACGACTGCGTCGAGTTGAACGCCCGAGGACAATCGCAGAATATTCCAGCACTTGTTTAAACAGCTTGCCGGCTCCACTCGAGTATTTGTGTTCGCTATGACCAAGTTAGCATTATTCTACGAGCACGGAGGGGGTTTCAGGACACTGTCTCACAAAACTACTAGTCACAACACAAACTATCCTATATTTTATGTAATATACTAATTTTTTATGCTTTTACTTTATCTGCTACGTGCTTACGGTAAAGTAGGGGAAGTACTGTATTTCATCCAAAAATTCAACACTGACATTTTACCGGAAATACATGTTTTGAGATTTCCTGAGTCCAAAAAAATATCATGTTACATTCACATATATTTCTCTACTCACTCTTCCACAAACTATTGTTACAAATGCCTATTCTTCTATCTACTTCATGTTAGTCGAGATAAATATTTTAATAAATTGTCTTTTTGCAAATGTTCTTGTAGGTGCAAGGGGAATGTGGGAATACAGTAGGCTGTACGTCTTAGGAGCTGGTCGTTAAGTGATGGCTTGAAATTGCGTTCTCTTTGCACGGCCAAGAGATAAAGAAAGAATAACGACTTTCTATCAGGAAAAAGTATAAGTAGGTATTTAACAATTTAAACGAATAAAAAATCTATTTGGCATAAAGTATGTACTCTAACAAGATCTACATTTTCTGTGTAGTAAGATTTTGTCCCTCTCTTACGGTTTACCAGTTATGCAAATATCATAAAGAATCAAGAGGACTTCAGAGGTTATTTCTAGAAAATTCAATATATGCTTTTAATTTACCGTAAATACCTATATTTTAAACATGTATTTTAGAGAAAATCAAAATTATAGAAAAGTGTTTCATGTAAAGTTTGGTTTGTGGTGAAGGGAGTTTCTTGAAAATCTTCGTGTTGCATCCTTCAAACATGTTGAACTTAAAATACAAAGTTTGGTATAACCGGCTTGTGGTTTGTTGTTGCAAACACACAGGGGATCCCAACTTATGTATCTCGTGTGAATTCTCGATATCAAAATGTTGGGTGGAATGACGTAACTCAGTAGTATACGTAGTAAAAGAAACTAAAATAAATATTGTTAAAGGACACGATTTGCATAAAATATATATTTTTGGAGCTAACAATTCCGAGATATTTCTTGTTATTGGTTTGAATTTTCAAATACTTGTACTTATTTCCAATGGTCAGTCGTTTTTCGTTTTTTTTTTTTTTTCGTTTTTTTTTTTTTTTTTTTTTTTTTTTTCCTCGTGATCATGCAAAGAGCATAAAATCACAGAGACACGTTCTTTGAAAATATCTGGCTTTCGCTTTAAGAGCATTGTATCGTTGTTAAAGCTAGTATGTGTATTGAAAGTTCATCTCGATTAGAGATTGGTATAAAAGTTTTTCAAGTCCGGTGAGCGACTGCCAATTACCGCAGCTTTCCCTCTTGCTGGTATAATGACGTCCTTTCAACCAAAACGGATTTGTATTTCCACCAATTCAACACTGACTTTTAACAAGCCAGGCAGGCAGACAGACAGACCCTCAATGATATTCCAGGCCTCTCAACTCAAATCCAAATGCATAACAAATCCCTCATGCGAAAAATATCAAGTTATATTCACACTACCTTCTCTACCCATTGTCGTTTACTTTTATGTATAGATTCTACAAACCAGTCTTGCGAAAGATTTCTTTCATACATACAGTAAGTAGAGGGATTATTTTATTCCACCCAAAAATTCGATAGACTTCAGAGGAAATATGTTCGTGCCTTGCTGAATTCAAAAGTAAATAAACAAATAAATAGAAAAAAAAGTTTTTAGAAAAAGGCGTGTAGGTATATTAATGATTAAGTTCAGTTCCAAGTATAGGTAAGGGATGCGACGCGAACATTTTCGAAAAGCTTGATTTTATGAAAAAATGGCTCGACGATTTTTATTAAAATACCACATGTTTAAAATATTTCAATGACAAATAAAATGCAGATATGTCTAGAATTTTCTGGGAATAGCTCCTGGAGTCCTTTTTAATCTGAATGACTTTTGTATAACTGGTAAAAATGTAATCTCGTGAAATCATATAATTTATGTGAAATATATTTTTATCGGTTTAGTTTTAAAATTCTTACGCTTTTCTCTAATGGGAAGTCGTTATTCTTTCTTTATCTCTTGACCATAAAAAGAGAATGGAATTTCAAGGCCATCACATAGCGGCCAGCTTTTGAAAAATACGACTATCGCCTATTGTGTTAGCCTACTCCTCTTGCACCTACAAGAAAATGTGTAATAAAATACGTTCTACAAATGTTTATCTCTATTAACATGAAGTAGATAGAAGAATAAGTATTTATAACACTAGATTGTGAAAGAGTGAGTAGAGAGCGTCATGTGAGTGCAACGCATCAGCTTTTTTTTGTGGCATGAGCCATATAGGTGATATTCGTTATTAATGCTTTGAATTGCTTAGTGCTTTTATCTCTTGTTTCAATTTAATGCTGTCGATAATCAGATGTTTTTTGGTGATTGCACGGAAAAGAGTTTAAGGCCAGCATATGCGTTCAGTGTTAGACATTTAACTATCGCTATTGCCTTTGTCCAAATTCAGATATTTTCCTAATTACATGGAAACCGTGTGTGATTTAAAGGCCAGCATAACGTCCAATTGTTAAACATTTGACTATAACCATTCCCTTTGTATTTATAACGAAATGTGTAACGTAACTATTTCTGTAAATATTTATCTCCATTAAAATTATGTACACTTTGGTAGAACTAATTTGTAGGCTTATGACAGTAAAGAGTCGTGGAAAGTATCGCAGAAATACAATAGTATGCCAAATGATTGAGATGTGTGAAAAAGTAAAAAGCTCGGACAGCCAACTGAAGTACTGGCTCAGATCACGTTAGCCTTGAGGACGGCGATATGACCCTGGCACCTGTTCTGTCAACAAGAACACCTCTTAATTATATGCATGGTCCGTAACGTCCACGTTGCATTTTTGGCTCACGTGGGTTTGCAAAGGGCCTCCTGTATGTTCCAGGATTTTCATATGGACACCATACATTGTTAAAACATGTTTAAAGTCTTTCTGTCTCACCCTTGGAGGATACTGAATTTAAATACCAAGTTTGTTTTTGAGTTATGCGTTCACAGACGCTGACTTTTTTTTCTCGATCCAGGAGGTCTCAAAACATGTATTCCCGGTGAAATATCGGTATCGAATTTTTGTATGGAATACAATACTACCTTTTCTTATTGTATGTAGCAGAGAAGGTAAAAATACTTTAATTCCGAGTTTCGGATTCGAAAATATTTGTTAATCTTCAGAAAAGAATAATAATTGGGATATAGTTAGGTGGTTGCTTCCGGTATAAAATCCGCGACAATCTCTCTTCCTATCCTCAGTACAGCGTAAAAACGTTTATATTGTGAAAAAATTCTTTAAAGAGACGATCACTGTCAAATTTGTTAAAAAACGCGTTTGGTTAGACTTAGAGGCTCGTATAGGGCTGCATTAAAGTGAACCCTGATAGTCGGGAAGGGCTCACTTTAAAACTTAACAAATTCGTCACTATAACGTGTATTATTTATGTATTATTATTATTATTATTATTATTATTATTATTATTATTATTATTATTATTATTATTATTATTATTATTATTATTATTATTACTTCCTCTACTATGTACTTTCATCCAAAAATCCAATATCGAGATTTTACCGGAACCACGCGTTTTGATAATCCCTAAATTAAAAAAAAAAAAATATTTTTATAAAAAGGTTCGTAGTATCGTGTATCTATGAACAGGAAAACTCAAAAACGAAATGTCAGTTAAATACCAAACTTCATGTTTAATTTTAGCATCTTCCAAAGACGCGACATGAAGTTCAAGAAAATGTTCCACCAAAACCTACCCTTTACGTGGAAGTATTTTCGAAAATCTGGATTTCCTAAAAAATGAATCTGCTGAATCTTTACTTGTTTAGGATATTATCATGATAAATGAAATGTCTTGCATTTTCTGGTAATAACCTCAGAAGCCCTCTTCATTCTGGATGACTTTCGTATAACTGGCAAACCTTAAGAACTGTAATTAAGTATTGAACAGTATGACCTATTAATAAAAACCCTCGGAAATGGATAATGCCACATATTTTAATCAAATTGGTTATATCCATTTTGAGAAGAAACAGTAACGAAAAAGTTTCCATGTAAAGAGTAGTGTGAGATGAGGATTTACTAGAAAATGTTCGCGTTGTATCCTTGCAAGATGCCGAAACTAAATACCAACTTTGATATTTAACTCGCTTTTCGTTTTTAAATTACGCTGTTCGCGGACGCACAGATAAATGCCTTTAAATACGAACATTTTTTAAATTTTTTTTTTCTTTTTTTCGAATTAGGGTGTCTCAAAATGTGTATTTCTAGTTAAATCTTGATGTCATATTTCTGGGTACAATGCAATACCTTCTACGTGGTAGATACAGGCATAAAATTTCCTAAAAATAATCTGCAGAGTAATAAGAAACGATCAAAACTTGTAATTGTGTAACCTGTTAACGAGGCTGTCAATAGCCAGGATCATATCAGAGCCGTCGGTGTACCGGAATTTCATCCCGCAGTTTATTTTACATGCAGGTACATCTAGTGACATGGGGCTGTCGGTGTGGGTTGAGTTTGGGATCAGTAGGCCAGCGCCACGCACACCGGCCGGCTATTTACGATAGACGAACAGTGAAGGAAGGTAGGTATGTATATGAATTTGAGCAGACTCACCGAATCTTCCAGAAGCCCACCTCTGCATACCGCCCTGTACTTGTGTTGTTATTCCCGCTACTGCTGCGTCTCAAACGAGGTGTTGTATTGATGTTATTGTTGTCCTCGACAGGCAGCATTCCGACACTTTCACTGTGTCCGCTCTTCATCTCTCTGGATGCTGGGCAGCCAGCAGGGGTCCAGGAGCGCGCATGCGCCCCGCCTCGCCGCACCGCACCGGCGCGCCACCACCGTCGCGTGGAAGCCAATGGGGGAGGGGGAGGTGTTTAATGTTTAAGGGAGACGCAGCACTTTCCGATTTCTGGAGAGACACTCCGGCGCCTTAGGGCCCAACGAAAAAAGTGGGCCCTTTAATATGTTTACAGTGTACGGGTTACAGAGTCACTCGAAACAACTTACCTCACTACCCACGCTTCTTATCAACTTTATTTTTTTACTTCTTTGTTTATACACAGGCTCAAGTGACAGTCAAGTCTTCATATACATGACATCACGAGAAACAACTGAACGGTGACTTATCACTTCAAAAATACATAATCGTGTGCTGGAAAATTCAACACATTTTTATAGCAAGACTTCGCCTCTCTTTCAGTTTACTAATTACACAAAAGTCAGTCATTCTGAATGACGAGGACTTCAGAGAACTACTTCCAGAAAATTCAAAATATACACTTCATTGTCAAACAAATATCTTAAGCGTATGATATTTAACCAAAATCGTGACGGTTGTTTTCGAGAAAATCAACATTTTCAAACAAATGTTTCATATAAAAGTTAGTCTGAAGTGGGGATTTTCTTAAAAATCGTATCCCATGCTTGGAAAATGCTCAACTTAAATACCGAAACATTTTATTTTTGAATCATGGTATTCAAACACGAGTTTTCCTAAAAGTGTTTAGGGGATTTCACAACGTACGCTTCTAGTGAAAACTCTACATCGAATTTTTGTTTGGAATGCAATACTTCCACTGCTCTGTGTGTGCATTATACATATAATGCACTGGAAAATACTAACTTTTTTTCTGCGTACTGAGAACTTGTCCATTCATGCGGTTTACCAGTTATACAAAAGTAATTCAGAACGAACAGGATTTCACTGGCTATTCCCAAAAAATACAACATATGCACTGTAATTTTCATGTGAACACCTTAAACATGTGGTATTTAAAAAAATCATAACCCTCTATTACATAGTGTTGCCTTGAGTAAACAGGTACGTCTAGGTTTTAGAATATTTTAATACCATTTAGGTTATTTTCATGTTATTCCAGCCTTTAATAATAAATTACAAGTAGTTTTACCTATTTTGTATCATAAAATATTAATTTATTTCACTACCATTGTAGTGTGTGTGTGTGTGTGTGTGTGTGTGTGTGTGTGTGTGTGTGTGTGTGTGTGTGTGTGTGTGTGTGAAGCAAAATCCATGCAGTTGCAATAAAATGCAATCCCATGGCATCACACCATTTATTTTGAGGGGACTCTCCCCATCCTTTAGCACAGACACATTTGACTGAGGTCGATGAGATTCAATTCCTAGCATTCGGCTTTGAATGGGTGCCCAGTCCATTTAATGATCAGAGCTATTTGAATCCATGTCATTAAGGTGCTTGTGACATCTACGTATATAAAACTGATTTAGGAATCGGAGAACGAACAATATATGTAGCAAAATAATAGATGCAATAGACGGTTTGACATTTTTACAAAAGAAAATATAACGAAAAGTTATATGTAAAGAGTATTTGGGGTGGGAGGAGGGATTTTCTTGAAATCCATGTCATATTTTCGAAACATACTGAACTTGAAACATCAAATTTGATATTTATCCGAACTTATGTTTTAGTTATGGTGTTTACACACAACAACAACAACAACAACACACACAAACGGAGAAAGTGAGAGAGTGATATTTTTCTAAGAGTACTCCTTTTCGGTTTTGGGAGTCTCATAACATGCACTGGTATTATTGGTGAAGTCTCGACATCAAATTTTTTGTTCGAATACAATACTTCCCCTACGTGGTACAGAACGTAATAGCACGATTATTTCCTTGAGCGAAGTTAACGGGGACCTCAAAACGTATAAAGTTGTTGGTCACGTATGAACAACAAATAGCGTCACGTAAGAAGGGAGACAGAGTGCATAATGAAATTCAGTGAGTCAGTCAGTCACAGCGTCCCTTAATTAGCGGTAAGTGACAGCCCTAGGGACTTGTGTTCCGGAAGTGCTATTGTCGAGCGAGCGAGCGACACGGATCGCCGAGCATTGACATGCGACCCCAGCCCTGCGTCGCTTCATCAACCATTATTTCTCTACCTATACATTCAAACTCTGCCCCCGCAGCTTTAAAGAAATTCACTCAAAATTATACATAATATGACGGCACTGAAAATCGATCTTGGATAGTTTTAAAAAATGTAATGACTTTATTATCAAAATATTCCCCTTTAAATCAATACATTCGATGAAACTAATCCCTGAAGCAATGATGCCACTCTTTCTGAGCCATATCACAAACCATGTTTCACTACTTCATCTGAATCATCCACGTATTTCATCTTTAATTTTTGGAAACACAAGATGCTACACCAGATCTATATGGTGGGGGGGGGGGGGGTGCTCATCTTTACGCATCCAGATACTCAGTTGTTAGTTTTGCTGCATACGACGATGTATCATTATGTAAATTTATTTTTCGTTTTGAGTGTATTTCACGAACTTTTTCAAAAATTTGCGATAAACAGACCTTATGTACCAATGCTATAGATAGTAGTAATGTGGTCCGCTTTAGAGGTGGGGTGGAGGGGTGTGGTTGGGGGGGGGGGGGACTGCAACCATCTTATAGCACTGCACATTCTTCGGAGTTTTTAGGCTTAGGTCCTGTTCGAAAGACCTTTTGAGTCGATTAGCTTCTCTTTACAGGATCATAACAAAAAGTTCAAGATTCATCATCAGTTACGATATTCCAAACTAAATATGAAGTGGCACCTTGGCATGTTTGGAGAGTTTTTCTGCACCAATTAATGCGTTTTTGATCGGGAGTCAGTTTATGTGGAATCCGTCGACAACAAAGTTTTCTCAGTGTAACTGTTGATGTAAAATGTTTTGAATTTGACTCGCACCAATATGCCCAATGTCACGCGAATAAATTCATAAGATGTCTGTCAATCTTCTTCAAGCATTGCTCAAACAGCAGCAATATTTTCATAAATAACAACAGTTCTTGGGCGTCCTTCACAATATTCATCACAAGCAAAAACCGGTCTCTTCTGAATTCGCTGAAGCAATTACAAATAGTTGCCTTATATGGCGTAAATGCATTTCTAAACCAAATTTGACGTCGCTTAGGCGTTAATGACTATTTAAAATGTAAAAAATCAGAGCCCTCTAAAGTTCTCTAATCAAGTTCATTTTTGGGGAGGCAGAAGATCTTTAAATACTAATTAACAAACTATTTGATCAAATCGAACACACTACACGTCAATCAACTCGCAAAACAGAAAGTAGCTGCCAAATATACACAACTTTTATTTGTTTTTAGAAATACAGCATTTAAAATTTGTCCAGTGTCACGTTCGTATTTGCAGGAAAACTCATTGTCACACATTTTAGCCAGAAGCAACCTTTAAAGGGTTTCTCGTTAAATGCCAGCTTTGATATTCCATATTCTCTGCCTGACATCCGAACAACTGAACGCCGGCTTAGCACCTTAAGTTGACAAATTGTGCGCTTTGATCGTTATTGTGCATCAGTTAGGATTATACAAAACTATTTCTCTATTACATACTTGCAATAAAGTGCTGTATTCGACCCAAAAATGTAATACTGAGATTTCATAAGAAATACATGTTTTGAGGCCACCTGCATCCATAAAAAATAATTTTAAGAAAAAGCTCTGTGTGTGTCTGTGTGTGTGTGTGTGTGTGTGTGTGTGTGTGTGTGTGTGTGTGTGTGTGTGTGTGTGTGTGTGTGTGTGTGTGTGTGTGTGTGTGTGTGTGAACAACATATATCAAAACGAAAAGTTAAATACCGAACTTGGTATTTAAGTTTAGCATCTTTCAAGAACGCGACATGAAGATTTTGAAGAAAATCGCCTACTAAACTAACCTTTACACGGAAAACTTTTCGAAAATTTCGATTTTCTAAAAAGAGATATAACGAATTTGATTAAAAAATCGTTTAGGATCTTTTTATGATAAATGCAACGCATATCTTGAATTGCCTCTGAGGTCCTCCTCATTCTGGATGATTTATGTAACTGATAAACTCTAAGAGATGTATACAAAATCTTACTGTACAAAAAAGGTAGATCTAGTACACCAATAGACGTGTTTTATAGAGCTATTTTTCAGATACTTCTTGTTATGGGTTTGAATTTTTAAATGCTTATGGTTTTCTGAAAGAGAAATACTCGTTTTTTATCTCTTGGTCATGCAAAGAACACAGAATTTCAAAGCCATCAAACAACGACCAGCTCTAGGATTTAACTACCGTTTAAAGCCTAGTTTATACCCATATTCCCCATTGCATCTGCCGAGTAGAATGTACTAATTCGACCCTAGGCTAACCAACGATTCCATAAGATGAGTATAATAAATATTAACAATACAATTGTCAATAAAGAACCATTTGGTCGAAAAAAAAAATAATTTTGGTCAAATATTTCGAATATTTGGAGTCATCTAGTTTCTTGACGAATGGATATGTCTTTTTTTCACTGACTGTTACGTAAACATTGTGTGAGCAATGCTGTAGTGTCTTTCTGTTTCAATTCAAATGTACCTTACAGCTGGTATAAGGAAATATATGATAAAATCACTTCTACAAACTTTTATCATTAATATGAGATAGAAGAGTAAACACATGTAAGGATAAGTAATACAAGAATGAGTAGAGAAAGTCATGTGGGTGCAACACATCAGAGGGTAGAAAGAATAGTTTGTGGAGTCACTGTACAGTGCATGTAAAATACGGCGCACGCGCACCAGTTGAACAAAGAGACAGTTTATATTTTCCCGATGCACACACAGAGAGACATTCCAGGAAGTTCACTGCTCCCATTCTAACCAACAAAATGCACAGGCGTGTCTGATGAATACGTAAACAAATAAATAATGCAATACTGAAACTCCTGTAGTGTCGCAAACATAAACAAATGAGTCCACCTCAAGGCCCTTTCCCAGACACACTCATATCTCTACTACAGCCTTCCATGGTATAACTTATGAAGGTTTATTTTTCTATCTACTTCATTTTAATGGACATAAACGTTTGCACAAATAGCTACATTAAACACATTATAGGTACAAAGGGAATGACGATAATCAAATGTTAAACAAGTGGGCGACATACACTGCCTTAAAAGTAAGTACTCCTTCCATGCAATCGCGAGACAAGTGAATATCGACAATATTTCCAGATAAACATACCAAATCCCATTTCGCTGTACGATACAATAGATAAACCGATCGGCAGAGTTTTAAGCAACATGTGGTCGCTTTGACATTCCGCTTTATTTGCAAGAACAGGTAAAAATAAAGAATAAAATAGGAGTAAAAAACAATGATACTGAACTAAAAAATACAATTGCTTCCCCATCTGAGAAGAGAACAGTATAGGTATTTGAAAGTTGAAACCAATAATAAGTAAAATAGAAACAAAGGAAGGGGAAAAGTAATTATAAGCTTTAAGATGTACATTTCTGTGTACTAAGATTTTGTCTATAGCTAACGGCTTATCAATTATGCAAGTCATCCGTATTGAGGAGGACTTCATAGCCTATTTCCAGAAAATTCAAGATATACATTTCATTTATCATGAAAATATCTTATACAAATGGTACTTTATTCAAAACTGCTAAAGTTAGTTTTGATAAAATCAAAATTTTCGAAAAACATTCCATTAATGTTCTTGAAAATCCTGTCACACAGTTGGAAGATACTCAACTTATATTTCTAAGGCAAGATAGCAACTTATTATTTTTATTGCTTATTGTGCCCGGTTCTATCTCGTGTTTGCATGAAACTCTTTTCTCTGCAGACATTGGCAACGGAAAAGCTATTATTACCTTATACGCTGGGTGTCCCAAAAGACACCGACAACGCTGAGTATGTTGTGCGGGATGGCAAACTGATCAGTTTTCAAATAGGAACCCCTATCCGGAAATGCACGATTTGGGCACTGGATAGCGTCGGAGTTTGAGAACCTACGGTTGTGACGATTTTTTTGACATTCGATTTTATATCTTAATAAGGAAGGTATGTAATCCTTTAGCCATCTATGTACTGGGGTGAACCACCTACGCATGCGCTAAATTCCTGCGCAGAGCCTTGGTGCGTGGTACAGTAATATTTTAACAGCAGCGCGACACGTACCAGCACACAGCTGCTGAAACGGCCGACTTGAGCTCCAGCACACTGATGAAAATGTGAGGAATCACCTCAACGTCGCATGTTCAAATAGATGGATTAGTAGAGGTGGACCAGTTCCATGGCCAGCACGGTTACCTCTCCACTATTTTATGTGGAGAACCTTATGGCTCGAGTCCACGGAGCGATTGAAACAGCACGTATAGGATTATGTGAATGAGTATCACCACCGCCGATATAGGCTACGCAATGAGGTAGGAGGTACACAGTTTCATGTTGGGTTTATTGACGAAATGTGAACGTACATCCATCTAACACTTCGATGCGCTACAGCGTCCAAACCATGCATTTCCAGACAGGGGTTCCTATTTGAAAGTGCATCAGTTTGCCATCCAGTAAAACATACTAAGTGTTGGTGTTTTTTTTTTCTTTTCTTTTCTTGTTTTTTTTTTCTTCTTCTTTTGGGGGGGGGGGGTGGGGAGGCATCTGTATAGTAACAACACAATCTTTGTACACCCTCGACCTTTTTATCTTCTATATTCTATTTTGTAATTATTTATAGTGCTCTTGAAATACAGATGCACTTGATGAATTGCAATTTATTTATCTCTTCTAGATTTCAAATACTTAACTTTTTTTTTTTTTCTTTTTACCAGGGGTTGCTATTTATTTCACCACAGCATTAAACGATCGGTTTCCAAAGGCTATATACCTTTCATTTTCCTTTGAGGGATCACAAAGGAATCGTCTCAAGATGTTTTGCATCCTGAGTGAATATCATCGCATTTTTCGTTCATTACTAGGAATCGCCGGGATATATGAAATTCCAATCATAAGAGATATAGACGAGCATAAAACAATACTCATAAATAACGGAGGAGGCAAATGAAATTAATTAGTAATTTGTGATTCACGTGCAGAAAAACAGCACCGTCACCACGACGTCTCGCATCCTTGTTAATTAATACGAGCCGAGGCACATCTCCAGCGTGCCATTGTTTCTAATGACCCCGGTTTAATCACTGGCAGTGCACAAAATGAACTGCAGATCCCGCGGGAACACAGACGGCGATATTAAAAATAAAGAAGCAAGTATTTGGGAGATTACACAAGAGAGGGGGAGAGAAAAGTCGATATATCCCCGTCTTGATCATATGGCATTACCTTTCAACCGCACACTTCATTTTTACTTCTTCTTACCCAGAGGAAGTATTATATTCTGCGCCTTCCTCCAAAAGCAGTGTTTCATAAAACCGTCTGACGGTCTCAGAAACGTGAAGTCAGGTAAATATCAAACTTGGCATTTAAGCTCAGCACCTTCTATATATGTGTGCGCTTTTTACCTTTGTTTTAAGAAAGCAGTGGAAGTACTGTAGCGTAATATTTCATTTAGCAGATCACTGCTGAGTTCAATTCAATATACGTATATTTCAGTTTTAAAACCTTTATTAATAGAAATATAATTTATACAATTTTCTATTAGCAGAATTTTGCACAAACGTATCATATTGTGTACAAATGTTAATTTGTCGTTTGTAATTTTTGCGATGTTTTATTTTCTCGCTAAAACTCTGGAACTAAGTGATAGTCAAATCTTTTAAGAGCTGATCGCTACGTGATACCTTTGACATAACGTTCTTTTCGCATGACCACGACATAACAAAAATGAATGACTTCCTACTTCAAACAAGAATAAGTATTTGAAAATAACAAGGTATATATCGACACAAACTGTATGTTTCAAAGAGATCTACATATTTTGTCTTGTAAGATTGTCTATCTTTTACGGTTTATCAATCATGCAAAACTCATCCAGAATGAAGAGGACTTCCGAGGCTATTCATAATAAATCCCCTCGTTATTCGGTTAAGGATGCAGATGATGATGATGATGATGATGATGATGATGATGATGATGATGATGATGATGAAGTACGACTCAGGGCGCTCAACTACTTCGTCATCAGTACCCTTATAAAATGAATCGTGGCAAAAGCCAGAGATAAATTTCAATATAACATAAGAATACTAGTAAAAACCAAATATGTACACATAAAAATAACAGTGGCAAAAGCCAGAATTAAAACACAGCTATCAAAAGATCGAAAAGGTGTACAATTTCGATATCTGAAGTTTTAAAACCTCAAGTTCATGTTTAGCTTAGCCAAAACTTTCAGAACTCTTTCGACCGCTTGTTTATCTCCGCCAGGACCTGTACAAGACTGACAGGCAGTTGCATAGAGTCTAGAAGATGCGCTAGGGAAACACACTCTAGAAGCACGTGACGGACCGACAAAAGGTTGTCGCACAGCAGGCATAGTGGAGCAGGGTCCTGTTTAATTGCAGAATCCAATACGTAACCAAGCCAAAATCATCTCCTCGCGACGAGATATGCGAGAGAAGGTTACCCAGTTTACCTCTAACCTTATTACCGCGGAGAACTGACCACTCTTCGTGCCAGCACCGCTCTCTGCACTTCAAGCCTAAAGTCCTCCGAAGTAATACGAGAGATTGTTCTGTGGTTGTCGCCTTTGCTGCCAAATCCACCATTTCAAGGATGGAGGTGTTTGTTAGTGTCACGTTGGCAGCTATAGCATCTGTGAAATGGAGGGAAAGTATCGTAAATAAAAGAAGATGGGCTATCACATAGAATATCACTTGATATTCTCCAGCCAAGTAGTAAAGAATGACCAAAAACCCAAGGCTCAGCGTAGGGAACCGAACCCGAAACCTTCCAAATCCGATCGCAGAGCCATTTCGGTCGGTTAGCAAGAACTAGACAGTGTCATGTGAATGTAATACATCAGATTTTTTCCGAACCCCTGTATGTTTAAACTCTTCCAGATGGCAGACCTCTTCATGGACCATAAAAACAAACACTTTGGTGAGGGAGTGATAGAATAATAAAGAAAGGCTCAAATAGGGTTTTATGCTGGAGTTACAATTTACACGCTATGTTACACAAGAATGTCGTTACGGCTCCAGCAGCGCATCGATATTGCTAATAAACAGCGGTTTATCACCTGCTGCGAGATATAACACAGTCACTGCAGAGTTCGTCAACCATTTCAGTGTTCCGACTTTCATTTGTTTACAGTATGCAAATACTGGTACCTCTTTATACAGACATCTTCCCCTCTGTTCTACAAATTACTCTTAAACCTTCATTACACATTAGCTGTAGGCATAAGTAGAATACAGTAGGCTAAAGTGGCTCGTCATGAGTTCCAGGCGAGCTACCTGACTTCTGAACAGTCTGACTTCCGTGCCACTGGTACCTGTGTGGAAAACAGGTTCTCTGCTAATTAGCTCGGCACGCTGATTCGAGTCACACGTGCCAAAGCGAATTCACGTACTATGGAAGCGATTTAGAGTGTGTGTGTGTGTGTGTGGGGGGGGGGGGGGGGGGGGAGAAAAGAAACGAATAGCAACTTTGCCGCTTGAAAGAAAAACTATTACATATTTAAAATTTGAAAGAATATCCCGGAAATGATTAATGCCACAAGTAATTATTTGACAGATTGTGTGCTTTAACGAGATTTATATTTTTTGTGTAGTAAGATTTTGTCAATCTCTTAGGGCTTACCAGTTATGCAAAAGTCTTTCAGAATGAACATCACTTCAGATATTATTCCTAGAAAATCAAGATGCACTTCATTTGCTATGAAAAAGTCATAAACATGTACTATTTTGATAAAAATCGTTTTAGCCGATTTTGAGAGAGTACAAAATCTTGAAAATGTTGTCATGTAAATTGTAGTTTGAGATTTTCTTGAAAGTCTGTGTCACACTCTTGAAAAATGCTGATCTTTTTTTCTTCTTTTTGTAGTGTTTAACGCCTGCTTTTACTACATACGGCGCCGCAGGCGGTGACACTGATGATACATGGAATGAGATGGCGGGGGAAACCGGAGAACTCTGAGGAAACCCGCCCCAGCGCCGCTTCGTCCAGCACAACTTTCACATGCGGTTGCCTGGGATCGAACCCGAGCCGCTAAATGCTGATCTTAAACACTGGTACCTAACCGATCTTTCGTTTTTGAGGTTCAAAGGCGCATACACAAATGACACCTTTTCTAAAAATACTTGTTTTTGGGGATCGCAAAGCGTGTATTTCCAGCGAAATTTTGACATACAAGTACATTATACTCTCTGTCAGGTAGTCGACTCCAGTATTTGAATACGAGTGAATGACAATTTAAGGCGTATGTGCTCATTCTGTAAATGTGGAAAACGTAATGAACAGGTGATAAAGACCGTGAATCACATTAAGCCTAAATCTTTGCGTCATCGACAACTCACGAAGTTGTTGGAAAATATTGGCTCTGTAAACATTTCGATCTTACCTTCGACTGCAAGATACGATAGCTAAGTAGGGGTACCGTGCTGAATACATTTTTTCAATTTACTCCACGAAACTCCTAACTTCTTAGAATACAAGTTTAGTATTGAACATTTTAATGAATTTATACTACTATATCTTATAATAGTTACCACTATTTAGCATACTTTCCCCACAAAATGGTTCATTTAATTCTGATGCATGAATCATTTACAATTGGAAATCACTGCATTATAAAATGAACAGGAAAACAGGGCTCGAAACTAACGCCCGACTTAGTAGTCCAGCTTGAAAGATTTTGTAGGCCGCATGATGGCAATGTTTGGTTGTATGCGAACAACTATTTTCGAAATTAAACTATTGTAAACGTCATATGCACTCCAGATTTAACGATGACACACTTGTCTCCCTATGAGTGTTATAAATTGTCACGAAAAAGAGCCAGCAGGCAGTGCTTCACTCGTCCTTCCACAATTAAACGTAATTTACGCACCGCTGTGTAATTTAAAGGTTGAAAATTTGTGCCACCGCTGATTATGCATGTTATGCTGAGACAGCAGAAACAGCAGTTTTGCATGGAATTCAAAGTGTAATGATACCATCCGTTCTGAAGCAGTTCCCCATCCCTGCTGCCTTACACTTTAAAATCTCCAGTTTACAAAAAACACTTCTCACACTTATACCTATATGTTGAGCCAAATATAGCACTAATATCCCCGAGGCCCAACAGGCCTTTCTGGCCAGTGAGTTCCCGACCTCTGCACACTGCAGGCGCCATGAGCGGGGTCATAGCACTAATATGCGCAGCAAATGAACGGAGAGGCGGAAATGTTGCCATATCAACTTCGTGTGTTTGTAAATTCGCAAACTTAATTTGTAACTCTGGGTTTACTATATGAATGTCCACAACAAATGGATTTTCTAAAAGTTGAAAATCATTTTAAATTGCTTTGAAGTTATGAAACTTTTTGTCTTCCAATTTCTTTTTAACTTTACTAACATACCTGCGCAGGCTCCTTTGCGTTTTGGTAGTTTTGAAACAGCTATGTTGTACAGATGCGGTGCACATCGATGCGTGTTAATGTTTGAACGCGTGTTGGATTGAAGCAGGGCATTGCATTTGCCCCTGATAGTGGTATTGCATCATACCATCAGCTGGTACAGACTTGCCGACCAAGATTCATGGAAGAAAAACAAAAGCTATTGACAGATAAATTTTGTTTCAACGCTTGCGCTCGTGTTTAGGCTTTCAATTATAAGAATCGTCTCCCAGTACACCAATTTAGCGATCGCTCTAAACTGTCACCCATTTAATTTAGTTTCTTTTATGTTGAGACTGGTCTTGTCCTAGAATATTTCTTGTCTAATACTGAAGCCGATGCTTCAAATTTATTCATGATATTCACGTTTTTCTTGCACGTGATACAGGTTTGCAAATCTTTCATTAAACCTCTTTCACACACACCGAGCAGAATGTGGGTATTCAAAGTAAACTTTCTAATTAAACACGCGTTGTTCCACAGGTAAGTGACGCATTGTTTACTGTGCCGACACAACCACTTTATGGCTAAATCACAGTAGCCTAGTTAGAAAATCATCTGGCCAAAATCTAGCCAAAATAGCATTATTTTATTTGCGCTTTTGTCACTCAAAAGAAATAAATGGTAAAGACAAACTTCCCAACTGCTGTAGTATTGCTTGAGGTTAGCATTTAATACTTATTTTCGTTATGTGGTGCATGAATCAGGCAAAAGTTGTTTCATCACAATATAAAGGGGCCTTCATTTATTCTAAAATAGATGTGCTCAACATTACATATACCTTGAATTAGGAATTTAATGCGTAGGCAACATATTGCTATCGAATGGAAACTCACCGTCTATTAGCAGTAAAATTCGCAACGAGAATAACTAATAGGTACCATAAATATTTTTAGTAAACCTCTGTCTTAATCACAAGAAATCTCAAACAACGACCTCGGAGCTATCAATCCTACTCTGAAGACAATTTCAAAAATTTCAGTTTGGTTTCAAATTCATAGCCGAGATACGCATTTACAACGTAGTCAAAATTTCAATAAATATCACATTTCAGTATAAGACATTAACCATACTGCATTCGTCTCTAGCAAAAATACATCTATATCCATTACAATTCTATAATAAGTTTATTATTGTTATTATTGTAATTATTTTAAAATATTTAAATATTATGGAATTATTATTTTATGAATTGTAATATTTAGCATGTCGAGATGGGCCTGTAACTTCTGCAGACAAAATATGAGTAATTTTAAACACCCAATTATATCTAGCCTTTTTACTTTCTCTACTCGTAGAGTAAGTAGAAGTCTTCTATTCCACATAAAAATTCGATACCGAGATTTCACCAAAAATACATGTTTTGAGTTCCACTGTATCAAAAAAGAATCATCATTACCTACACTTTATGGGTTAGGAGACTTCTGTTGCGGCCTCAAGTCTCTCTCCACCTTCTTATCGGTCTTCCAACATATCTCCTCCCATATGGTTGTACATATGACATTTTAGGGTATCGAGTATTGTCCAACCTTTATAAATGATTTCTCCAGCTTTCTCTATATTGGTTTATTTTATCATTTATTGGACAAATACTTAGTGCTTCTCTTATTTCTTCATTTTTTTCGGCTATATTTCTGAGGCTTACCAGTAGTTAAGATGTCCTCTAGCCGCATTACGAGTGCAGCATAAAGTCAAAAGAGAATATTTTTAGAAAAATGTGTCTGAACAGCATAACTCAAAAAAAGGAAAAACCGGTTAAATACAAAAATTGTATGAGGCTCAGCAGTTTCCAAAAAAAAAGTGATACGAAGATTTTAAAGAAAATCCCCCATCCCCTTTACATGAAATATTTGTAGACATTTTTGATTTCATGAAAAATTGCTCTAACAATACCGTATGTTTATAATATTTTCATGACAAAATGTATATATTGAACTTTTTGAGAATAGGCTCTTGAGTCCTCTTCATTCTGGATGACTTTTGCATAACTCCTAAACCGTAAGATATAGACAAAATCTTACTACAAAAAACTGCATCTTGTTAAAACGTACAACTTATGTCAAATACATTTTTGTGAAGTGAGGCATTTCGCAGATATCCCTTGTTGTTTGTCCGAATTTTCCAATACTTGCACTTTTCTCGAATGTGAAGTCGTCATTAATTTTGTATGCCTTGACCGTGTAAACAGAACGGAATTTAAAGCCATCACACAGCGACTAGCTTTAAAACATTTGACAGCTGGTTTTACGTACATATCCTCTTTGTATCCACAAGAAAATTAGAGATAAGGCAATTTCTGCAAATAATAACTGTCTCAGTTAAAATGAGGTAGATAGAGGAATAAGCGTTGTAAGAAGCATGTGGGTCCAACACATTTTTTCGTTAAGGAATGCCATCTAGGCATTATTTGCGACAGAGACACAGCTGAGACCTGGCGCCGATGCACCTTCGAGCCAGCAATGGCAGTCTGGTGTCCCGCTGGGCGGTGAGGAAAGAGCTGCCGAAGTACCTACCATGTGGCATACTGACCGAATTTGTGTAAATATTTGCACCTATTTGATACAAATGAATTTCATCTGCAATATGGTAGGTATACCCGCTGCCTAAGAATATAAATGTTAGTGACATTGAATAATTAATTGCTTCCTCTGCATGGATCAACCACACAAAGTTATTAAAGTCTTAAAACATAATACCGCTTTCTATGATAAATTAACTTAATCTTAATTTCACAAAATTAATTAAATATCTAATTTATTATTCAAAATGGCGGCACCTTTGTATGCTGGGATCAGATTTATACCCTATAGATACATTGACTATTTAAAAAATATTTCATTGGTTATTTTTACTTTAAAGCTTATAAGCTTTGTTTTAGAGAATTAACCAGAACAACGCTTCTATCTGCATAAATATCATACATTTAATTTCAAATTAGCAAAGCAATTTTTTTAGATTATTTAATCCTTTTCCTTAGGAAAACTACCCAACAGTGCACGATTGTGGTCAATTCTATACAGTAACATGCACAAACATTTCAATACCTTCGGTAGGTTCTCAATTGTCACGGGTAAAGTTTAGAAAAGTGTATTTTGCGGAAAATGAACATCCAACTTTGATACCAAATTTTAAGTGTCTTTTTAAGTATCTACAACATGGTGCAGCATCTGCCTTTTAATTCATTACATAAACTACGGCTGATATATAAACAATTCTTTTCACAAAATACACTAAAATGTTGGCTGCCTCTAATAATAGTGTGACACTGGGCGCGGCGCATAGCAAAGGACTGTCGGGCTAAGCTACTTCACACCACATGCCGGGCCGGCGTGAAGCGGCTACACAAACGGGGCTTTTTTCCAGTGCCTTCGAGAAATATTTAGTTACGTCACAGCCGGCGTGTTTGAAGGAGTTCGTGAAAGTTCCGTGTGACGTCATGCCCTCTATGTAATGAGGTGAGGCAGCAACAGAAACGGTGCTTCAGTTACAGACACGAGTCGGTCAGTGTGTCAGTGAGTGTGAGACAGCTGTGCGTGTATCCGCAGTAAACAAGCGTTGAGTAATTGCGACATCATAGTTTGTGTGTGAGGGATAGAGAAAGTGAAGAAAACACTGAAAGGACTGAGAAAAGTTCCGAAGAGTAAAAGTTGTGAGTTGTGACAGCAGGAATGACGTAGACTATTAACGACGAGAAGTAAACTATTTGTGATACAATTTTAGAAGACAACCGGGGGATTTTGTCATTTCCATCACAATATATTTTTAAACATTGATTTTTTGAGTATTTTAAGCTATAGCTAGCCCCTTAATTCAGTGACTAAAGGAATGCATAGAGAAAGGGAGGAGAAAACAAAAACGGGAAAGATTCCAAGAAGGATGCTGAGTGCGGAAAATGAAAGTCTTTGATGTTGTAATAACAATAAAACTGGCGTGTGACAACAGATGGAGTCAGTTCATTGTACTGTCATCACTTTGTGTGTACACAATGGGTTATGAACCCCGTGCTGTAGCAGATGTTGCCAGTGCAACCCCCCCCCCCCTTCACACATAACAGAAGGGGTGACTCTCTCATGTTCGGCCACCGAACATTCCCTCAGTTTCAACCACCTTTCTCAATTCTCTGTCTAGCCATCCCAACCAAAACTTATTATTAGCACTTGAATATCTGAATATATGCAGGCATTTATGCAGTGGAAAGTTAATATGGCTCTTTATACCTATAGCCGTTGAATTCTCACTAAGTCATTATTTTGTTTAATCAGTCGCCAACTGTATCACATAAATCGTTGAATTTTTTTTTTAACATATTATCAAAATTTCCATTTAATTAGATAATTGTGTTTTGAACAATAGTGCTTTTAATAATTAATGTATTTTTTCAGAAGAAAGGTTATTAGTTAATGCTGAAAATAAAGTGTGTTTTATTTCAGATTATAAACGAAGAAAATATCGAAATACATGTAATTCTTGGGTTTCATTTTCCTCAGTTGGCACTGCCGAGTAAATCGAACTATACTAACTGAAATTAATATATTTTAGGTTATTTTTCATAGAAATTAAGATTTTCTGGTCAAATGCTTGAGATATAGTATTTGAACCCATATTTTATTTATGAAATAGTCCAAATAAATATAATTCGAAGGTCTGACCTTCCAACATAAATTCTCAAGCTCCGCTCAAGAATTTATCGGTTAGATCAGACTTTTATATTACCTACATGTGAAAAAACATTCCGATGTGTTACATTCACATGACTTTCTCTAATTGCTCTCGTACAAACTATGCTTACGAAAGCTTAGTCTTCTATCTACTTCATGTCAATCGAAATAAGCATTTATAAAAATGGTTTTACTACATATTTCTTTGTAGGTACAATAGGAATAGAAGTAAGTAGACTAAGCGATAGTCAAATATTTTAAGAGCTGGTCACTATGTTCTGGCTTTGTTATTGTACTCTATTTGCATGTTCACGACATACAAAAACACCACTTCCTATTTGAGAAAAGTATAAATATTGGAAAATTCAAACAACCGTAAGGCATAGACAAAATCTTACTACATAAAAATGTAGACATCGTGTGTGTGTGTGTGTGTGTGTGTGTGTGTGTGTGTGTGTGTGTGTGTGTGCGTGCGTGCGTGTGTGTGTTAAACATTTCCGAGATCATCTTTGTTATTGTTATTGATTTCAATTTTTCCCCTCTTGGCCACGCAAAGAGAACGAAATTTAAAGCCAACACATAACTACTAGCTCTTAAAAGAGTTGACTGTCCCTTAAGCCAAGTGTATTCTCATTCCCATTACACGTATAAGGTAATATCTAATAAAATAATTGTACAAAAGTCTATACTATTTACATGACGTGGATAAAAGAACAAGCTTTTGTACAAGAGTGAGTTGAGAAGGTCATGCGAGTGCACACACAAGATGTCTTGTACTGTTAATGTTCACATTAGAAGGTTTAGGAGCCTATAGCCTTTCAATGGTGAAGCGTGGTACGGTGAGCTTTGAGTTGGCGGCAGTCTAATTATTGTGTGAATTGTCACACGGTTTTCAACTTTCTCCTAGTAACGGTACCCAAACTGCCGAGTGGAACGGAAAATCCTGGTTCTTCCTTCAGCAAAACTCACTACTGCGCCCAAAACCTCAATATTTACATGTGTTATCGACCATTACACTAACTTTATGTCTCCATTTTAGCACCCAAATAATGGACAGTCTCAATTCTACTTTATCTACTACTTGATTAAGTAGAGAAAGAATCGTAAAATTCGATATTGAGCTTTCACCAGAAATACATGATACACGTACATAGTAAGATTTTGTCTATCTCTTACGGATTGTCAGTTATGCAAAAGTCATCAAGAGCAAACAGGACTAGTAGGCTATAGCAAGATAATTCAAACTATTTTCATTTGTCATAAACATACTTTAAACACGACATTTTAATAAAACTCGCTAGAGCCATTTTTGAGGAACTCAAAATTTTCGAAAAAATTTCCATGTAAAGGGCTGTTTCTAGGGCGAATAAATTTTCTTCAGAATCTTCGTGTCACATACTTAAATACCAACTTTGGTTTTAAGCGCCTTTTTGGTTTTGAATTATGCTGTCCACTCACACACATATGCGCGCGCAGTGACGCACGCACGGACCTTTTCCTATTTTTTCTTTTTTATTTAGGAGACCTCAAAACATATTTACGGTGAAATCTCGACATCGAAATTTTGTGTCGAATAGAATACTTTCTCTATTTACTATAAGTGGTGGAGAAAATAAAAATGAGGTTTCCATTAGGTCTTTTTAGGTCAAAATAAAGCATCAGATTTGGAATTAAAAACAAAATTAAGCAGTTTAACACTGCGCACCACACGTAAACATTATGCAATTAGAAGCAGCACATAAAGTGAGGAAGTGGGAAACGGCAAGAAGAGCGAGAGATAGAGAAGCATAAGGAAAGAGTGAGTGGAAGTTTGCACCCAGGTCAACTAGTTGCATTTTGCACCTTGCACTGTGCATGCACCCTCAGAGGCCCTGCAGTAGGGTTTAAGGACGGCCAAATCTTTTAAAGCTGGTTTGTATGTGATACCTTTGACCTATTCTCTTTACATGGCCAAGAGATAAACAAGCGAACGTCTTCCCATTTGAGAAAAGTATAAGAATTTGAAAATTCAAATTAATAACAAGAAATATCTCGCAAATGATTCGTTCCACACAAAGGTGTATTTGAAATAAACGTATGACATTGTAATCAAAACCATTGGAGCCATCTTTGAGAAAATAAAACAATTCCAAATATGTTTCATGTAAAGGAAAGTTTGGGGCGGAGGACCTTTGGGGGGGGGGGGGGGGTGAATGTTTTGGAATTTTGTTTTATAGTATTTAACGCCCGCTTTTACTACTACATACGGCATCGCAGGCGGTAACACTGATAATACATGAAATGAAGATGGAGCACCGGTGGAATGAGATTGCGGGGAAACCGGAGAATCCGGAGGAAACCCGCCCCAGCGCCTCTTCGTCCACCATAAATCCCACATGCGGTTGCCTACGATCGAACCCGGGCCCCTTGTTGAGAAGCGAACGGTGTAACCAGTCGGCTACGGCGCGGCCGCCACCATTGTTGGAAGATGCGCCACTTAAATACCCAATTTTCTTTGTAAGCGATATTTGCGTTTTTGAGTTATATTACCGTTTTAAAGAAAAGAATGTTGTTTTGGATTCAGGGGATTTCAAAAGATGTACCTAGTTCAGTCAAATCTGGGTGGACTACAATAGCTATGCAGGTATAATTTGGCACGTGGATATAAGAAAGGAAGCAGCAGGCACTACCACCAGGTGGCTGACGATCGATTGGAGGGGAAACATTACACACAGCTGCTCATCTTCCCTACACCTGGTCTAGCCACTTTACATGCTGCCCGGCATCAACCGCAAGTGGCGCCATCAGTGTCCTTTACTATAACAACACGGACCTGCTGCCTGCTACTTAGTGGTTCATTTGGCAAACGCGGGCTGGCCTTTCATGCGATCGCGACAAACACCTCAATATCGACTCCACCTAAAAAGAACGGCAATTTAACGATTATCTCGGAAACAGCTTATGCCACTATTACTTGTTTTATACAGATCAACATTTTAATTTGTCTACTACATACACACAGTAGAGGAAGTGCTGTATTCCACTGTGAAGTCCTATTCATTCTGAAGGAATTTTATATAATCTTGTATAACTGGTAAATGTTAAGCAATATGCGTAAACGTGCGTGTATTACAGAAAAAGTGTACATTTCTTTAAAACAAACAATTAGTTCACGTAACTTTTTGTGGGATAAGCCATTTCCGAGATACCTGTTGTTAATGATTCCAATAAAATTGTTCAATACCTTGTCATTATTTGAAAAGCCTGTAGATATTCAGTTGTTTCTCACGATTGAATGGAAAGAGTATGTAATTTTAAGGTTAGCATACAATAATTGTTAAAGATTTGACTATGGCTATTCCTTTTGTGCCCATAACGAAATGCGTAACATAGCTATTTCAAAAACATTTTAGCTCCAGTACATATAACAATAAACTTTCAGGAGAATAGTTTGTATAGGAGCTATACGGAGAAGCTGTTGTCGACAAATTTGCATGCGAAAACAGCTCCAAAAATGGCAAGAAAAGAACAGGTTTGTGTTTTCCACTAGGAGTTCTCTAGAATAGAGCCTCACCTTGGTGTTCGCCGGACCAAATATGGCTAGCGAGTCAAGGCAAATCAAATATGAACGTTTGTAACGGTTCTTAGCGATGGGAGTATTCGAATGTCAATGTATTCAATACTTGCATGTTGTCGAGATATTGGGTGGGTGGAAGTGCAGCGAACTGTCGAGATTTCTATTTGAGTATAGCTTGATTGGTGCTTGCATCAGAATATCAAATAATGCAAGCTCATATTTTAATTACTAAATCAAGAAAATTGAAAATTTTTTTCCTCAAATTCTCTAGCTTCTATAAAAATATAAATATTCCAGACTTTAATACACCAATTTATTTCTCCGAACATGTACGATGATTTAAATCTCAAACATACTAAGTGAACTGGCTGTTTAAAAAGTTATGTATTTTGAAATTGAAAATTCCTCCTTTTTTACCAACTGAATTTTTGTTTAAATGGATACAGAATTTCTGTGATTTATTTTAGGATCATAGTTGTTGGTTCACATCATCCCCTGTCTAATAAGCTTCAGACTGATGTATGAATGAGATGTGTAGCATAATTTTAAGAGTACTTCCTTGGAATTCAAAGATATAAAAATGTTGAGTATTTTAATTTCAAAGAAATATTGCAAAGAAATGTCTATATTTGTGCCCAGACTAACTTGATTGTACAAATTGTTAAATCAAACACTCTGCTGGTAATAATTAGCATGAAACTGTACACTTTTAAAGTTAGGGCTCTTATATTAAACAATCAAAAGGTTGAAAATTTTGAAAAAATCGCCGTTTCCAACGTGAAGATGTACCTGAGTACGAGTTTAACAATAGAAATAATGTAGTATTACTAGGCTAAACCTACTTATGATAATATTGCAAGCATTGGTATGGATAAACAAGTGGTCAATAATGACTAAGTTATGAATATAACTGATGTATTTTTCGAGTACCATTTAAATGTCTTATTCGACAACAACCTTGATGATAACGCCTGAGTGACAATTATCGTAATATTCGAGAACTGTACTCGAATGAAAGTGATTTGGGTGAGTCAATATTGCAAAGGTATTACTAGAGCAACCCACATTATACACCTAGTTAAAGAGTGGCGGGCAAAGTGCCAAAAAGAGTAAAAAAGAAAGGGATTTTTCTGTCCACATGATGCAAGTGTGATGCCCCATTAGATTCACTGTTTAGCATTACTGTTCTTGACACCATATTATACATTTCCGTAACACACCACGTGGTCTGAGATCATTTCTGGACAAAAGAGTTTATACATTTTGTATTTGAGATGTTTTCTCCATTTTGTACCTCCTGCTTGTTTATACTGGTGGTTTTCAAGAATGTAAATGTGATACAAATAAAAAATAGTAAGAGTTTTTTTCCTTAGTCACCTTTTTTATTTTTCTTAAAAACATTCCTCACACTTTCATCGTTCTACCCCAGTAATCTTCAATTACGATTTATCTTTGATGATGATGCTTTATTTTTAGAATGCATTTCTTTCACACAAATAAACTTCAGTGTTCTATATGAATTTTTCGTGACTGTAAAATAAGTTTATCTTATAGAAATAATATAAAGTTATACAGGAACACACTACAAAAGAGAATAAACTAAAGAATAGAAATCTAGTCACCTGTGTAATTTGCAGTCTTTTGAGGCTGATTAATTGGAAGTGCGATTCAAGATTTTCTTCCTTCAGACACGACAGTTTAGAATTTAAAATCCAATTGAGCTTACAAATGCTTCTTTCAATTACTAAAGCCGATGATGGAGCTTCCATTGTGCTTCTTTAGTGGAATGTTTCTGCCAGAAGGATAAAACAGTAAATAGTAGACCTCTACCATTGCTGCGTATGTTGATATTTCTTCCATCATCAGAAGCGTTTCATTTGATCTGCTGAAGAACGATATTTTGTGTGTGTTTGCGAATACCAACAGAGATTGTAGATACAGTTCTGACTTTATGTTGAAAGTTTTCATTCTCCAAGAAGTGGTTTCAAATTTGTTACCCAATTTCCAAGATGTACGAGTGTATGTTTTATATAGCGATTACTGCAAGGGTAGTGATTGTAGTCTCCGAGAGCATGAAAGTTTCGTTTCTAAGCATTCGATCACTAACGGTTGTGTTGCTGTGTCTCGTTTATCAGCCAGAATTGCTCGTAAACGTCCCATTTCTGCTGCAGATTCCATCTTCTGTTATTTTAACGTTTCTTGTAGTTTTATCTGGTAAAAGTTTGGTAATTACCGATGTCTGGGGCATCCCATTCTAAATTTACTGTTAAACACTGTTTTTCGCTCGCGTGTGCAACTTCAGGAAATAGCCTCAACAGCTAAAATCTAATTCTGTGTTATTTATTGAATCTTTTGTTTCCCCTAAAATAAGGTCATTTATCGTTAGAAACAAGATGGGAGGGATGGATGATTCTGTGGTGGTCTCGGTTCAAATCCGTGCTCAAACCAATCAGACTGGATTTTTCCTGGTCTCCCTTAGCAAATACCACAGTCCATAGTTCCATTTTAAGTCAAAACAACAAAAGAGAAGGGAGTAGCAAATGATCTATCTATATACAGTAATGAAAGCACATAGACTGGACGGCACTTAAATGTCATCTGCCTGTACGTATAGAAGCAGAGATACAGTTGCCTAGCACTAAGGCCTCTGTGGACACTGTCGAAGCTGTCCTCTGTCCATCGCCTATGGAAGCAGAGATGCAGATACGAGCACTAAGGTCTCTGTGGACTCAAAACGAAGCTACATATGCGGCAGAGGTACAGTTGCCTGGTACTAAGGCCTTTATAGACATTTATCATTTATCGTTAGAAACAAGATGGGAGGGATGGATGATTCTGTGGTGGTCTCGGTTCAAATCCGTGCTCAAACCAATCAGACTGGATTTTTCCTGGTCTCCCTTAGCAAATACCACAGTCCATAGTTCCATTTTAAGTCAAAACAACAAAAGAGAAGGGAGTAGCAAATGATCTATCTATATACAGTAATGAAAGCACATAGACTGGACGGCACTTAAATGTCATCTGCCTGTACGTATAGAAGCAGAGATACAGTTGCCTAGCACTAAGGCCTCTGTGGACACTGTCGAAGCTGTCCTCTGTCCATCGCCTATGGAAGCAGAGATGCAGATACGAGCACTAAGGTCTCTGTGGACTCAAAACGAAGCTACATATGCGGCAGAGGTACAGTTGCCTGGTACTAAGGCCTTTATAGACACGTAACACGGTATGGTACAGGGATGACACCAAGAAGTTAACACACACCGAGTCATGAGGTATTTAACAGTTAGGCCACATGGTTAGAGAAGCAGACAGAAAGCAGAATATATATATATATATATATATATATATATATATATAATTTACACTAATAATACATACAATAACTACAGAAAAGATGTATATGCATGGTAATTTAAAAAACATCACACTTCTTTCACCACTGAAAAGTCCTACTCTTCCTGACGGAAATGGGCTATAAAACACTTTTTGATGTATTAATTTATACATAGAATTACAATGTTGACACACTTTTGTGTTCCTAAAGTTTTATTTTAGACGGCGCCGTGGTCGAGCGGTTAGACCATTCACCTACCACCTAGGCGACCCGGGTTCGATCCCAGGGATCTGCATATGGTATTCGTAGTGGACGTAGGGCGTCTGGGCGGGCTTTCTCCAGATTCTTCGGCTTCCCGTCACTCATTCCACCAAATGCTCCATCATCACCTTTCCAATCATCCATTTCGCCTGCATTTCATGTCATCCTCTTTCTCACTATCATATCTGATGCTGGACGGCCACCTTTTTCTAGGTCTTCACTCAGTCCGGTCCATAGGTTCCTGTGCTCCCCGACAGGCGTCTGATCCTGGACACAGGCTTCTAAGTCCTAGAGGGTGTAAGTCCTACATAAGGGGACGTTAGTCAGGTAAAGAAGAAGTTTTATTTTTCTTCTCCGTCCATCCTTCTTCAGTTGTTTTGCTTTCATGCCTGTATTTCCTAGGTCTACCCCTTCTTCATCGCTCAGGTAGACAACATAACCAAATTTTTCTGACTTCTCTGACATTTACTTGGTGTGTCCATATCAGTTTCGTTGCTTATATCTTACGTATGCTATCACAGAATTCGTAACTTTTTTCTTCCTTAATACAACTGCGGTCCTATTTTTTTTTCTTCCAATTTTGAATAACTTGCTCACCTTCAATTTCCCAAGATAACTTCGATTTAAAAATCGTTGAGTTTCCAATTCTTTGTCAATTCATAAATTACTAAAATATTAAAACTGAATTACAAAGCCTTTGTTCCTGAATGAGGACACACTGGAATTACAAAAGAACGTACCTGTGAAAATGTCCCGACTTTCAGTTGAGAATGTCTTGGATTAGAAAATAATAGTCCTTACTCCACAGAATATACATGTAAAATAAAACAAATGTTTCATTTTATTCCAAGTAATACAGGGTTACTACAAAAGAAATAGATAACTTCAACTTCCTGTGAAACAAACAAATGATGCGGTTTTCACTGGTTTGTAGAGAAAGTCATGAAGTTTACTTTGTTACCTCAAAAATGTTCAATATGGGCTCGTTTCACCACACGACGCACATCAAGGCGACAATCAAGTTCGTTCCAAACCTATGTAACATATCAGAATAAGCACTTGCCATAGCTTGACCAATACGTCCCTTCAAGTAGTCTAAATTAAGAGGAAGTGAAGGGACGAAAACTGTCTTTTACGGCAAGTTCGAGAAAAGATGTACTTTTCGAGAGAATTCCCCTGAACTATAAAAGCGAGAAAGCACGGACAGTTAGCTTTGAAGAGAAGCACCGTTTTGTGCTTCAGTTTTAGAAGAAACAAAGTGACAAAAAAAGTAACTGGACTTTGTCATTTATCACATTGGTGTCAGGAGTGCGATTTATCGAACTGTCATTTCGTTACAATATTAATAAATAATTACGGACCAAAGAGAAGATAAAAAGGTTTAGACTGTTATTTACATTTATTATCTAGAAGCATTCTCGATCATTCCGACTGATGATTGTTCCACCGCAACAACCAGTCAAATGTGTATGCTGAATTGTAGGATACATGGAAAGCTTTCAGAGAAGCATTTAACTCACTTTATTTTGATATTGTTTACAGCAGGCCATGTTATCCGTCAAGGCCACCACACAAGTTGCCCCCAACTGTTTAACCTCTTCAATCTGTTACATTCCGAGAGCCAGCCATTTACTGGCGCATAGTGCCGCCACCGTTCTTTTGTTTTTCATGATGGAATTGCAAAGCCAGTATGCAGCGATCCTTGCCTTTTAAACTTTGTCTATCGCTTCATTTAAACAGTAGTATAAGGCAAGCGAATGTTCCTTAAAAGCTACATGTATATCTTTGGTTAGCAGTATCTGATTCAAGTATAACATTTGTACCTTTCTAAATGTCGGTTTTTAAGTAATAATAAGTTTTGGGAAAAAGCACATTTCAAATTAGAATGCGCATTAAGTACTGTGTGCAGGAGTGCTTCAAAAGTATCCACCCCAAGAAAGTTTTATATTATGAACAGGGATAGGATGTACAAACATATATGTACCTTTTTTTTTTATTTATAAATTATAACCAGAAATGTAGGAATAATTTTAGCCGCAGGAAGTATCTGTTGGACTGAGAAATGAGCAACTTAATGAGTTACAGAGAAAAGTGGACGCAAAGTACGGAAAAATACAATTTACGGTTGTGAAGGGGCGTGGTCTGCACTACCATATTTAAATGTCCCAATTAAAGCCTCTTATGAAAAGAATATCCCAGCATAACATGTCTATTTTGAAATAGAGATTTTTTAGGTTTTTTAAAGCTTAAAAACAACAAATCTATTTCTTTCACCAAAACAACTACCCATTGTCCTTAAGTAACATCCACTTTCCATTGTCATTCTTTTGTTTCCCCTAGGTGAATGTTTATCGCGTTGTTTTGTTTCCTTCAGCATGTAAGGTCATATCGGGGGCTTTGACTTGAGAAGCAAGTGCTCGTAAGGTTTTACTATTTTCACTATGAAACAACTTCCAGACACTGCGGAGGGCAAAGGACTCATTCTAATAAAAGAAACCCTCTCCTGCATGGGCGCGGACTCGAAGTCGGGACATCTGGCTGGTGAGAGAGTGTACTTACCACAAAATCATTTCTCTCAACATTTACTACAATTAACACAAAATAAATAAAACAATTACTATAACTGACACAATGCATGAAAAATGTGTCATGAGTAGGAAATATCATGTGAATTTTAAAATGACATACGTCATGTACCTGTTATTTCACATTGTGGCACCAGTAACATAAAAACAATACATTTCATTTGCATCAACGTTTTATAGAAAATAAGAATTATGTTCTTAATAAATTGCAAAATCTGACGTGCTGTACTCTCACATAACACTCTCTTTTCACTCTAACAAAAGCATACTATTCTATGTAGTACACGTTAACGGAAGTAGAAATGTTTCTAGTTGTAACCAGCTGATTTATCTGTCAGTTAACTTAAACTCCAATTATAAACTGATTAACTCTCGTTTACATCCAGTGCTCTTTATGAAACTATTTTCTAACGACCTAGAGGACTTTTATACAGAATTCTCCCGTTTACAAACTACTTATAATTGTAATTTCATGCGGTCCCGGCTACTCGTATACCAAATAACGGATGAAAACTCACCCATATTCCCACAAAAAGATGGAAACATCGGAGGAATGGCTGACTTCCTTAACCTCCCCTCCAAGTTCTGAAAATGCTACATAGTCTCTAGTACCCTCTGTTGGTGGAACAATACTCGGACAGAATAATGGTCGAGGAATTTTCTTTTTGACAATTATAACAGATAAAATTTTAAATCTTCGAACTTTCCTTTTGGTCCCACATTTATTAGGTTCATCTCCTTACGCGGTGGTAGCACTCATGCTTACCAAGCGGGAGAGCCGGGTTCTACCTCTGATACCGGCGTAGGGGACTTCTCTCACTGCAAGACCTGGTTCGGGGTGCACTCAGCCTTCATAGCATTGAAAGTTTAGGTTATAGAAACGTTTGTGGGGTCCCACGTTTATTGACCGAAGAGCACAAACTTCAGAGAAGAATCATCACTTTCAGAGATTTCAAAATGAAGGTGACGAGTGTTGTGACAGGCGGTGATGGAAGCTGGTTCTATCATTAGGTTGTCATACACACACATACATACATACATACATACATACATACATACATACATACATACATACATACATACATACATACATACATACATACATACATACATACATACATACATACATACATACATACATACATACATACATACATACATACATACATACATACATACATACATACATACATACATACATACATACATACATACATACATACATACATACATACATACATACATACATACATACATACATACATACATACATACATACATACATACATACATACATACATACATACATACATACATACATACATACATACATACATACATACATACATACATACATACATACATACATACATACATACATACATACATACATACATACATACATACATACATACATACATACATACATACATACATACATACATACATACATACATACATACATACATACATACATACATACATACATACATACATACATACATACATACATACATACATACATACATACATACATACATACATACATACATACATACATACATACATACATACATACATACATACATACATACATACATACATACATACATACATACATACATACATACATACATACATACATACATACATACATACATACATACATACATACATACATACATACATACATACATACATACATACATACATACATACATACATACATACATACATACATACATACATACATACATACATACATACATACATACATACATACATACATACATACATACATACATACATACATACATACATACATACATACATACATACATACATACATACATACATACATACATACATACATACATACATACATACATACATACATACATACATACATACATACATACATACATACATACATACATACATACATACATACATACATACATACATACATACAAGGATGTCCACAAGGTTCCTGTAGCGGTCCGGGTTTCTGGAATATACATTATAACTCACTTCTGAATTTAGAATATAGTAAAAACACAAAGGTCATCGCCTTTGCAGACGATGTAATGTTGGTTATTAAAGGAAGTAGCAGCCTTGAAATAGAAAATTACGCTAACATCGAATTGCAGAAAATATCGAGATGGGCCAGAGACAACAAAATCGTCTTCAATGAGCAGAAGTCTAAAGTGTTAGTAATTTCGAGAAGAAGACCATTGCCTGAGCGAGTACTCAAGATATACTTAAACAATAAGCAGTTACTACAGACAGAAAGCTTAAAATATTTGGGCATAATTATTGACCATAGACTCAACTTTACTCGGCATATAGAATACGTTAGCGAAAAAAGCATAAAACTAATTCATGCACTGGCCAAATCCGCAAAAATAAACTGGGGACTAAATAGTGATGTGATGAGAATTATATATAAAGGGGCTTTATTGCCCATTCTGACGTACGGGGCACCTGTATGGGCAGAAGCAATCAACAAAAGATATAATAAACTCAAGCTACAAAGAGTCCAAAGACTTATTAACATAAAAATAACTAAAGCATATCGCACTACGTCATCTGAAGCACTATGCATTCTGTCAAAAAGCACTCCCATAGGGATACATATTCGGGAGATTGCGAGATTATATGAAAGCAAGAAACGGAACCAGGAAGGAATTACGATTGATACAGCAGAGCATTACGCAACGTGGCCTCATCCAGCAGAAATAATCAAGATCAAAGAGAAACCCAATGATCAAACCCATTTAGTAGACATTTTCACTGATGGAAGTAAGGAAGATTCGGCAGTTGGATCCGGAATTGCTATATTCATAGACAAAGTACTAGTCCACCAACTACAATATAAATTACACAGTAGATGTTCTAACAATCAAGCAGAGCAGTTCGCAATTCTCAAAGCCCTTGAACACCTTGAACATCTCCAACTACAGCATGTTCAAAAAACAGCTGCTTTACACACTGACAGCAGAATCACTCTTGATTCATTACGGAACTCTAACAACCATCTTCACCTTATTGAACAAATAAGAAAACAAATAAGGCAACTAGAAGCACACAGCTGGATTATCTACTTCACATGGGTCAAGGCTCACGTCGGAATTGAAGGGAACGAGCTGGCTGACCAACTGGCGAAACAGGCAGCGAACAACAAGGACCTACCAGTTAGTTTCGACAGGATACCCGTGAGTGACATCATGCGAAAGCTACATGAAGAAAGTGTGAATCAGTGGGAAAGTGAGTGGCGAAACACCAAAAATGGAGCAGTGACTAAATCTTATTTCCCCACAGTGGCAGATAGATTACGCCTTAAATTTCCACTTACTGGTAAAGTCACAACCTTCCTAACCGGACATGGCAGACTTAATTCTTACTTTTACAGATTTAAGATAAAGGACTCTCCAATGTGCTCCTGTGGAACAGCAGAACAGACCGTAGTACACGTTTTATTTGAATGTCCAAAGCTTGACAGAGAAAGAATCAAATTCAAGAAAGCTATGTTAAACAAATATGGAAAATGGACATTCCAACAACATAAATTAGTAACGGAATACACAACCGAATTTATTGAATACCTAAACACAATAGAACTGGATAAACTCTAGAGTGCAACTAACGATATCCCATAAGTAAAACTATGTATTAGTATATTTATTAAGCATGTACTATAATGGCATGTAGTATTACGTTTTTTGTAATGGAACATGCCGAAAATAAAGAATGTTTATATTAAAAAAAAAAAAATACATACATACATACATACATACATACATACATACATACATACATACATACATACATACATACATACATACATACATACATACATACATACATACATACATACATACATACATACATACATACATACATACATACATACATACATACATACATACATACATACATACATACATACATACATACATACATACATACATACATACATACATACATACATACATACATACATACATACATACATACATACATACATACATACATACATACATACATACATACATACATACATACATACATACATACATACATACATACATACATACATACATACATACATACATACATACATACATACATACATACATACATACATACATACATACATACATACATACATACATACATACATACATACATACATACATACATACATACATACATACATACATACATACATACATACATACATACATACATACATACATACATACATACATACATACATACATACATACATACATACATACATACATACATACATACATACATACATACATACATACATACATACATACATACATACATACATACATACATACATACATACATACATACATACATACATACATACATACATACATACATACATACATACATACATACATACATACATACATACATACATACATACATACATACATACATACATACATACATACATACATACATACATACATACATACATACATACATACATACATACATACATACATACATACATACATACATACACACACGACACATACGCGCGGGCATACACACCCCTTTTTCTAAAAATGCTTTTTTTTTATATTTAGATTCAGGGGGCCCTCAAAACATATTTCCGGTAAAATCTCGACATCCAAATTTTGGGTAGAATGGAATAGTTCTACTTACCATACATAGTAGAGAAAGTAAAAATGTGTACAAAAATGACGATTATGTTGAAAACTGACAGAAAAATTTGCTTATTAAGATTGTGTACTTGTTTGTTTGCGATTATTAAAAATTATTGCTCACAAATTTTAGTATGAGCCTCGTACACAAATGAAAACTCTGTCTTTATAATATTAGTGTAGATTATAAAAACGTGTACACGTAGCTACTATATGGAATGCAAACTGCTGTATCATAGTGTTATGTAATCCTATCCACGAGTCAATAGTAAACATAGTGTTATCAGTTCGTTAGGTGCTGTACGGTGATTGGCTCCTGGGGTTTATTCCACATGCGTGAACATAACACGACAATACGCACCGTTTCATTCTGCATTGTCGCTTCCCCCAATCACATCACCAGCTTTATTATTTCCAACCAATCACGCAAATAACTTTCAGCAATGGTACCAAGCCCTGAAAAACGAAACATTTACATTCGACGAACCGTTTTTTTTTGTGAACTGTAATTGGTAACAGATTCCCATACTGAAAGCGTATTACAATCACACAGGAAATGAGCCAATGCTATCAGAATACTTTCGATGTTTCCAAAGATCAATACCTCTCATTTTTAACCCACTACTGATGGTATAGTGCAATTTATATTCTGTCTCTGCACGGGGCACAAGAATTTCAACAAAAAATTACCGACCCCAAACTATTTTTTACACGGAATTGTTTATCGACAATTTCGATTTCCTGCAAAATGGCTCTAAGGAGTTTGTTAAATTACCATTAAAATATTTCCAATGACAACTGAAATTGTATATCTTGACTTTTCTGGGAATGTCAACATAAGTCCTCTTTACACTTAATGACTTTTGTATAGTTGGTAAACCATACAAGATAGAACCTTACAGCATAAAAATAGTCATTTATATAACTAGTACATAATCTGACTGATTAAGATACGAATATATGATTAATGGTGAGCGGCAGCGAACGTGCCAATTTTTCGAGTCTTTTTGAGTTATAAAACTAAATCCCTAGGGCTACAGCCCAGGAAGAGCCTTGGCTTACCGCCCAGCCGCTGCGTCCCCCACCTCTGTTCATTACAGGCGTCATTGTTGGGGTGCAGTACTGGAGGGTGGGGCGTGGTCAGCGCTCCGAGCCCTCCCAGCCAGTTATGCGGCCTTCGCGACCTGGGGCGCTACTTCTCCATCAAGTGGCTCCTCAATTGGTTCCCCCGGGACCTAACGAGGCTGAGTGCACCCCGTGCTAGACCTCCCAGCGGGGGAAAAATCCCCATGCTGGTATCGGGAGTCGAACACTGGCCCTCCACGCCAGAGGCAGGTGCGCTGCCAACTGCGCTACGGAGGCGGTCCTTTTTGAGTTATTCACAAATACCGAAATACCTTTTCGTAAAACTGTTTGGATTCAGGGCATTTCCAAATGAGTACTTCCGGTGAAAAATGATATCGAATTTTTTCGGTGTAATGCAATACTTCTTTATTTACTATGTACGTGGTAAAGAGTGTAAAGCATGCAGCCAGCGAGTTCATAACACCTTCACTTGTTCTAAGTTAAAGGCCTCGTAAGTGTTCAAGGTATCCTATACGCGTGAAAATTAAACAAATGCTACCTATATTCCCTATACGACTGCATGGAGCAAATGAGCAGAGGAAATGAACAATTTGTTGGTTTAGAGTGCGCATGCGTTAGAACCGAGAGAGATAACGATCGAAAGCTTTTTAATTTCAGTCCATTTATTAATGTGGCAATCATCATTTACACGGCTTGGCAATAAATATGAGGACGCAGATGTCTCTCTCTACCTGAGCTTTAAGAAAGTAATATACAAAGCGTGTGTGGGGAATCCCTGCGGGGGTTTTACTGAGAATATATGGCCTGAGAGTTTATTCCAAGCAAGAGCGAGTGTTTCTTTTACCTCGGGCGACACTCTTTTAAATTCCCTCGGGAATTGCTTCCAGCACACTGCTTCATTTCAACACGTGGTCTCCTGTCATTAGACAACCAACAGTTTTCATTTTCATCACAAAAATACTTCTCTTTTCTTTACAATTCCGTCTCAACGTGGATTTACAATTATTCCTGGATGTTATTCGTAAATATAACACGCCTTTTGTTTCATAAACACGCTGCTTTAACGTTATCATGCACTACAGAACACACCTTTCTTAAAATGCAATTATAGTAATGTTATAGGTATATAGTTAGATACCATTTTAACGAACGCAACAAGATTTCTGTTAAACGAAAATAATCTAAACAGACTTCACTCGTAAGTACATAGGGTTATTAAGAAAGAAACACTTTTAACTTGTTATAAACCCAGAAATATTAATTATATGATAAATCTGTTTACACTATCTTGTAGAGAAAAGTCTTGAAGTTTGGCTTGTGAATTCATGAATGTTCAATGCATGATCCCTTTGCCACACGACACACATTAAAAAGGATAATCAGGTTCATCCAAAAGCCGTGTAACATCTGCATCGACTCTTGCCACGGCTCTTCGTATAGTCCCTTCAGGTCATCTAAATTGTTATGTCATCTAACACGAACAATACAAACTTCCAGTGTTTCCCCAACATAACACCGCTCGTCAAGAACAACAAAATATGTGTTTAAATTTAGATTAAACTCTACATAAACACAAATACAGGCATATACCCATACATACAGCTAAAAGTTCAGGAGAGCTAAATGACACTACTACTTATATACTCTTTTATTATTATGTAATGGGAAGAGGAGATTACAATAGACAAGTGATAGTCAAATCTCCTAAGAGCTGGTCGCTATGTGATGGCTTTGAAATTCCATTCTCTTTGTATGACCACGACATAAAGAAAATAGGAACTTCCTCTTTCAGAAAAGCAAAAGTGTTTGAAAATTCAAAGCGATAACAAGGAATATCTCAGAAATTGTTAACCCCACAGAACAATTTTATTACGTGACCTAAGGTACGTGCTTCAACGAAATTTCCAATTTACAAATTATCCAAAAGTCATTCATAATGTAGATCACTTCTGAGGACATGCACAGAAAATTCAAGATGTACATTTCATTTATGCTGAAAATATGTAAACATTTGACATTTTAACCAAATTCATTATAGCAGTTTTTGAGGAAATCAACGTTTTTGAAAATGTTTACATGTAAAGGATAGTTTGGGATAAGGGGATTTTGTTCAAAACACTCATGTCGTATCCTTGGAAGATGCTGAACTTAAATACCAAGTTTGGTATTTAAGAGACTTTTCGTTTTTAAGCTATGCTTTACACATACATGGGCCTTCTTCTAAAACATTTTAATTCACAGAACCTGAAAACCTCCAGTGAAATCTCGATTTCGAACTTTTGGCTGGATTCGTTGTAGGTACTTACTACATAAAGTAAAAGAAATGGTGTTGGTAAAGGAGTTTCTTTTCTCACCTACAAAAATGAGTTACATTTTACAAACGATTTAGTGATGAATGTAGAGATGAACAGCTGCGGCCAACAGCTGATCTTGCCACAATGAACCGTTTACGTTTGCAATGCTTGTTCCGGAAGTGAAAGCCTCAATGCAGGAAGAGATAGCAAGGCCATGTGCTGCTAGCATGGCCAACATTACACACACAGTAAACATTGTTGCCTCCACGAGGCAACATTTGCCTTCTTGTCGCTGCTAACATGTGTATTATCAACGAAACACTTTAAAGAAGCACTGTTAGTAGGCAGTGAATAATTCATATTGTGTTAAAACGACAAAATCAGTCTGGTTAATTTTCTATCACCTTATATCTTCTAAAATGTTAACACGAATCTTGTTAACATCGTCTACAGTCTTTCAGGTTATCACAACTCGCAATTTTCACTTCTCATAACCTTGCTCAGTGCTTTTAGTGTCTTTCTTCATTCCCTCTGTCCCTCATACATTAATTAGGACGATGAAATCGCTCGCCACGCTCACGCACAGCTGGCTTGGACATACTGACTCGTGTCTTTAACTGTAAAACTCACTCCTCTGGCCCCCTTATATACTGGGGATGACGTCACACAGACCTTTCTCGATTTCTACACATACGGGCAGTGGAAATGACTCCGCTAGAAGTCCCGCGAATGTTCACGACACCGCTTTTCATGCCACCTCTATTGTTAAAAGTCATGTACACACAGCGGTCCCACGAGGCAGCCTAGCCTTGAACGTCCTTCCTTGCTCGTCGCCAGTACGACATGTGGAACTAGCTCGGCGCCGTCCTTCCTTTGTTGAACGTCGGGCCCGATGTCACAGTATTATAACTAAAGCCCGGATTTTTCTTACTCTGCATTTTTTTCTGATGATGCTAGGGCGATGCTATATGGAAAATTATTTATACCATTTTAGTGACTAGTTTTAAGGATAACTTTCTGTTTTAAATTTTAGACATTTTTACTTGATAGGGCACTTTTACTGCTTACAGATCACTTTAGCTGATTTTTAAAAATAAAACCAGGTTTTCGTAATTTTTTGCTTGTTTGGTTGCGTTATTGTCATATTATTATTAGAATCAAGTTTCAGAACCATGAAATTTAAAAATTCTGGGAACTCTATCGAAATATGGCTCTATTTGTTACACATTTGGACTCATCCAACTACACTACTGACGTCTATTGTAAGACAAATTTGCCCTCTAAAGGAACGTGGGGTGAATCTACCTGCTACTTTTGAGGGTCGCATCATCCTTACTGTTACAATGCAGTCTTCACAGGATTGAGATGACATTTGTATTTCATCATGCCCAAAGTAAAAATAAGGATTTCCGCGAAATTGAAAATCAAATAGATGTGGTGAAATCAGTTGCAATTAATCTAAGTCGTTTAGAAGATGAAACGACTTGCCTAAAATGGGAAATGTGTTGATTAAGAACGGTGGATATGATAAAATTGCTTATATACTTAACTGTCAGTTAAGAAGTATTCCGTCGATGAAGAGCTGAAAACCCGCATTATTTCTTGCTTTAAGCAAACCACAGTATCTTCGTTGATGTTGAAATACCTTCTCAATGTGAAGTCCGTATTAGTTATTAGTTATTAGATGCATTTTTAGAAAACAGATTTTCAAGCAGATCTCTCCACACCAAACTACCTTTTAAATGGGAATATTTTCGAAAATTTTGACTTTTTCAAAAATCGATCTGGTTGTTTTGATTAAATTACCACATGTTTAAGATATTTCCATGACAGGCAACTATATATTGAATTTTCTGGGAATAGCCTGTAAAGTCTTCATTGTGAATTAAGCTCACTTAAGAGGTAAACTGCAAGAGATAACCAAATCTTACTTTTAGAATATGTAAATATCGTTGAAGCACACAATTTGTCAATGTATTTTCTTTTTCTTCTTTATTCTGAGGATAACCATTCTGAGATTTTTCTTATAATTGGTTTGAATCTCCAAATAGTTATACTTTTCTTAAATGAAGAAAGGTTATTAGTTCTCTTTCTTTCTTTCTTTTCCCTTTTTTTCCTCTGTTTCTCCTTTCTATCTTCTCATCGATAGCCCTAGATACGTAGTTACCACGACACTGAAGTGCGGTTTTACCAAGATTTAACCACGCAATTTTTGTTTACATAGAGAAGTCAATATACTACAAATTTAAGAATTTGTGGCAGCGGCTTTATAATCTCCAACACAGTTAGAGACCCTAAGGGCGGCTCGCTGCTCGCACGGTTTCTGTCACGCCCTTAGAGCACTCTCATGCCATCCCTTCCTCCCAGGGGTCTGACATACAATAAACTGCATCGGCTCAGTGTGGAATCCCCTCCGTACATACTTTACTTCTACCTCCAGTGAATTTTGCTTCAACGGCTTTCGATTGCGATGGAGTGCTCATTAAATGAATTTCGTAAGACTGTTCTACACTAAGTTAAATTTATATTTTGTTCTTTGGTATAGTATTGTTTTCAAAGTTTCCTCTATTCGTTTTACTGTTTATAGATCCAAAGGGAACAGCGATAGTCAAATATTTAAGAACTGGAAGCTATGTGCTGGCTTTAAAATTACATATTCTTTCCATGCAATCGCGAGAAACAATTGAAAATCCGCACCACTTGAATAAAATGACAATATTCAAACCGATAATGTCGGTTATCTCGGAAACGGCTGATAACACAAAAACGTAATATTAAATAAACTGTGTTTTAACGCTTAACGTTTATCATGCAGGATTACAAAAGCCCTGGCTGCGTACCTCAGAAGACATAGCACCTGCCGGTTTCGATTCCCGGTTGAGTATGGGAATCGTTCTCTAGCCAAGATCGTTCCCAGAGTCTGGAACAGTGTGATCTTATGTACCAAAATTATTCAAAGGAGCACACCGTATACTTTAACAGCATTGCTGATGAGAGAGACAGAGAGAGAGGAGATTCTTTCTGAATAAAGAGGACTTCACAGACTATTCCTAGAAAATTCAAGAAAACTATTTCATTTCTCGTGTAAAATATCTTAAACTTATGGTATTTCAATCTAAATAGTTAAGTTCATTGTTTTGTTATTAAAATGTTCCACGTAAAAGGTTGTTGAAGGTGGAGGGATTTTCTTGAAAATGTTCATGTCGTATTCTTGGAAGATGGTGCATTAAACACCATGTTTGATATTTTCGTTTCTGTTCACAGACAGACTTTCTCCTTGAAGTGAGACACAAATAAAGCAACGCTATGCCATGCGTGTGTGGGTACGAGTGCCAACCCCACGCACCAGACACAACGGGTTCGCCTACACCCTGTGAAGTATCGGCGATTGGCAAGCAAAACATCTTATCCCTTTGTTCCACTCAAACCGAGATCCAAAAGCTATTGCATTTCAGTTCACGAGCTTCCAAAAATGCGATACCTACACTCCAAAACATAATTTACATGGAACATTAACCAAATATTTTCTTTTCTCAAAAGTCCACGTCATTACTGGCTTGCATTTTTCAATATTTTGAATCTTTTTAAACTGCTGCCACTACTCAGTTGTTTCTCGCAATTGAATAAAATTTTAAGGATAGCATAGCGTTCAGCTCTTACACATTTCCCTTTGTATCTACAACGAAACGTGTAATCAGCTATTTCTGCAAACGTTTATCTACAATAAAATGAAGGAGATAAAAAATACATTTTCACAAAAATAGTTTGTATATCCACTAATAAACGATAGAGGGCAAAGAAAGTCATATGAATGCAACACAACATAGTTTTGCTTTCTATACCACATACATAATAGACAAAGTAGTGCATTCCAACCAAAAATTCGATATCGAACGTATTTCACTAAAAATACACTATTTGAAGCTCCCTGAATAAACAAATGAGGATTTTTTTTTTTATAGAAAAAGGTCCGTTGTCCATAAACAGTTAACTCCAAAACGAATAGTCCGCCAACGTCAAACTTCGTATTTTAAGTTCAGCATCTTCCTGGGATGCAATACGAGGAGTTTCAAGACAGTCCACCCATTCCAGATTACCCTTTCCAAAGTTTTTATTTTCTCAAAAATAGCCTCTATGTAATACGTGTTATGAAGAATATCAGGAACTGAATTTGCTAAGATAACTCCTGTTAATCTTCTAGAATTGAAATAATTTTCCAATTAAGAAGTTATTGAAAGACCATCGCATTTAAGATATTGCACTTTTTTGGTAGTATTTAACGCCCGCTTTTACTACATGCCGCACCGCAGGCGGTGACAGTGATACCTGAAATGAAGATAGAGCACCGCCGGGATGAGATGGCGGGGGAACCCAGAGAACCCGGAGGAAACTCGCCGCTGCGCCGCTTTGTCTATCACTAGGCTTCCAAGCCTTATACAGCTATCGGGAAATGAGGCGATCGCGAGTTACCTGCCACATGGACAGAACGAGGCGTCATTGCACGGGTACAGTGACAGCACAAAACAAACTGCCTGCAGCACGAAAATCGAAAAATTCGCACATTAACTTGTGCAAACATTTGGGAGTGAATATGTTACTGCAAAGGGGAACAGTGCTGAATTAAGTTATGCAACAATTGTATCTGCAACGTTCTTGCGTCGATTGTACCTAGCCTCCTCTGTACAGTGATCATGTGAGAGACCGACCCCCTTACACTTCCTATAGTCCAAACTCCGCAACCTTTCCTCTGTATGAAGGTTCGTCCCCTACCCATCACAAATCCCACATGCTTTCGCCTGGGATCGAACCCGAGCCGTTTTGGTGAGAGGCGTCTAACCTCTCGGTCACGGCGTGACCACGTTTAAGATGACATTATTCATATGACAAATGAAATGTATAGCTTGAATTTTGTGGGAATAGCTTCTGAAGTCTGAGTTACTTGTATGACTGACAAACTGTAAGTGATTTTTAACAATCACTTAAGTCTATTGTATTATCCTGTTCCCATTGTACCTAAGGAAAATGCAATAGACAGTTTCTAGAAATGTTTATCTCGACTAACATGAGTTAGATAGAAGAATAAGCTTTTGTAAGACTAGTTTATTGAAGAATGGGTAGAGAAAGTACTTGAATGTGACACATCAGGTGTTTAGGAGACAATGTTAAACGTCATACAACAGAAAGTGACACGGTCTATGAAGGAAACTCCTTCTAAAGCTGATTTCTCCAGTTTATGATCAATAAACCGTATTCATTATCATCACCTCGTCGTGAAACACTTTCACTTCTCTTGTCTTGCTGATGTGCACACAGTGTCAAATATTCCTATCACAAGTGATGGAGCGATATCTCTCAACACTCGATAGTAGGTAACGCTGTTTTTTAAGCAGTGATAGTCGATACTCTAAAAAGCTGTAAAGGCGATAGCTTCACTTAAGTCTGTTCTCTTTAGTAGTTTACCGTCTACAAACGCTTGTAATTCATTTTGTATTGTATATTAATTATCATAAGTAATGCCACGAGTTGGTTTGGATTTTTCAATAGCTTTGTATTTTTTAAAGTTCTGTCGCTATTTAGTCGTTTCTCGCGATATTATGGAAAGAGAGTAGAATTTAAAGGGCAGTGTTTTAAGATCTAATTCCGCCTCCTACGTTTATCTAGATGAACTTTAAGTAGATAAATATGTGCTTCGAAGGACACTGCACAGAGAAAGTCATGTGAATCTAATCCATCAGATTTTTCAACGCAAGTCTAGACACAATAAAATACCAATAGCGATAATCATTTGTTCTTTGTTCTATTGTTTTACTTCCTGTGTTCTGCCCCAGGTATTAGCTTCCTCTCTTGAATCCAACCTTCTGTTTTGTTTTTCCCTTAGAGATAATACGCAGAAGAATAAATTCCATTAAAAATGAGATTACAGAAATTTATGAAGAACAGGAAGATTTATTGGGTAACAGAAATAATGTTTTTCTCTCCAGCCGTAAGGAAGAAAAGTTGCCACACATTTTCTTTTTAAATTTATTTCTTCTTTCTTATGTTTTCATTTCTCATTCTAAAAATAAACATTTTAGCTCTGTACCACTTGGGTACAGTAAGTAGAGGGATCTTTCAAATGATCTTTTGAATGGAAATGTTTTCGAAAATTGTTTACTTCTTTAAAATGGCTTAAATGATTTTAATTAAAATACCATATGTTTAAGATATTTTATAATAAATGAAATGTATATTTTGGATTTTCCAGGAATGTCCTCAGCCTGCTGTGCAAGGGGTCCCTGATTCGATTCCCGGCTGGAGGGTGGGAGCTTTTCTTTAACTAGGATTATTTCCCATTCTCTCGAGTACTGAAGTATGAATGAGAGTGTGAATGTGTGTCTGAATAAGTTAATCCAGGGTAATAGAAACCCAAAGTTCAAAACCATCGTTAAACGAGTGAACACCATTTCTGTTGAGCAATTGTTCCAAGAGGTTAAACGCCGCCAATATGGCCTTTGGTGTTAGACGCGGCATATAAATGGTCATTCTGAATGACTTTTGTATAAGTGTAAACTGTAAGAGATAAAAATCATACTGTACAAATATACAGATCTCGTTAAACTGTACCATTTGTGTCAGATACATTTTTATGTGGAGTGAGCCATTTCGGAGATATTCCTCGTTATTTATTCGACTATTCCAATACTTAAAAACATTTGACTGTCAAAGTCTAATGTATTCCCATATTGCCCTTGCAATTAGCAATAAGATACTTTCTGCAAATGTTTACCACGATTAATACGAAGTAGATAGAAGAGTACACGTTTGTAAGAATAGTTTGAGAGTGTAGTGTTTGTCGTAAAAAAGGTAGGCACTTTGTTGTGTAAATACTAGTGGATGTTTAAATGCATGTTGGGTACAGAGTGGCTATATGTGGCGTGAACGTCAGCTGCGTGCCCCCCCCCCCCCCCCTCCTGGTGAAGCTCTTAATCTTAATTGACTCTATAAAAGTTTCTCGTCGGTCGTCTGCTGTTGTTCACTTGATGTCAGTGCTGTACGGTGTACAAGATGACAGTTCATGGCCTGCTTTCCTTCATCCCACCACATGCCAACTAACTTGATAGTACACTTACATTCCTAAAACTTCACAGTACATTTGCTTTCCTAATCACTAAACTTATCGCAATTTATAAATCATTGCTTCTTTGAGCAAAACGGAACAAAATAGGATGAAACGATAGCCTGAATCGATTGTGAAGTATGTCAAAAGTGGATTGGAATATTCTGACATTGAAATGCCATGCTCTTTGCATGACCACAAACGAGAAAAACACCGAACAGCGAATTACAACAAGAAAAGAATTGTATATGAAAATTACACTAAAAACAATAATACCTGGTAATGGTCATTGCCACCAAAATTCTTCTTCGTATACTTTGTGTATTTTAATATTTGTTATATAGTAAGAGAATGATTTTGTCTCTCTCTTACGGTTTACCAGTTACACAAAAGTCATTCAGAATGAACATTTCTGAGGGCATTTCCAGAAAATTTAAGACAAGCATTTCAGTTCTCGTCGACATATCTTCGACATGTGGTATTTTAATAGAAGTCGTTGGAGCCATTTTTGATCAAATAAAATATAAAAATACTTTTTCCATGCAAAGAGTGGCTTAGGATGCGCAATTTTCTTGAAAATGTTCCGTCTTGCGCCCACAGACCTTGAACTAAAAACTTATTTTTTACTCGGGGATCTCAAAACGTACTGAATTTTTTAGTGGAATGCAATACTTCCTCCAGCAATTATAAGTAAAATGGTAGATGTAGAAACATCCAGCTATCGCTTTATTCTATTATCTAATACCTACGAGAGCGACATTGACCATTTTTAGAACATCCAACGAAAACATCTTTTTTTCAGAATATTCTCCTTTAACATTAATACATTTTTAAACAACTCCTTAAAGCAATGATGCTGCTGTTCCTGAAGCACTTCAGAGACCAGGTTTTTCTATTGTTCACTGCTTCATCTAATGAAGAAACCTTCTCCCACGCATTTTATGTTTAATTTTTGGAAACACAAGGTGTTAGGTTAGGACTGTATGATGGAGAGCCCACGGTGCTAAGCTTTCGTGCTTCCAAACAGTTCGCTCTATCCGACGATGCGTTCTCATGATACAAAACTATTTTTCCTTTTTGGCCTTTTTCACTAACTGTTACAAAAATTGTCTGTACACAAACACACCAATCGGCAGGAACGCTTCGCCTATCTTCTAATGCTATAGTACCAATACTGTCCGTTCTAGAAAAGAAAAAATGCAACCATTTTCTTACCAACACTACAAATTCATCGCACTTTTGTAAGTTTAGGTTCTGTTCAAAAGACCCATTGAGCCGATTGACTTTTCTTAAGGATCATAACAATGAGACCAAGATTCATCACCAATGGCGATATTCCAAACAAAATTTGAAATGGCGCCTTGGGATTTTTCCAGAGTTTTTCTGCGTCAATCAATGCATTGTTTTTGATCGGGAGTCAGTTTAAGTGGAACTCATCAACAAAGTTTTCTGGCGTCTAATTGTTGATGCAAAATGTTTTGGATTTGACTCATACCAATGCCCAATATCGCTCGAGTAAATTCATAAATGTCCGTCCATCTCCAAGCACTCCTTGAACAGCGGCAATATTTTCAACAGTAACAGCAGCTTTTGGGTGTGCCTACCTAACGAAATTCGTCGCTAAGAAAAAAAGAACGATCGCTTTAGAATTCGTTGTACCAATTATAAAGTTATCTAAGATGGGGTAAATGCATTTCTGAGCCGATTATCACATTGTTAATGACGATTTAAAATGGTAAAAAAAAAAAAAAAATGACAGCCAGGAAATGTTATCTGGTCAAATTCATTTTTGAGTAAATACTAAAATTTTTAAACAATGATAATTAGAGAACTAGAGCAAATCCAACAAACAAGTCAGTCAACTCTTAAAACACTAGAAAGTAGCTATCAAATGTGAACAAATTTTATTTGTTTTTAGAAGCATGGCATTCTAAAAATATTGAGTGCCGCCTCGTACAGCAAAACGTGTAATGGAAGTTAATCTCAATTAAGAAAGAGAGGTATGTTGACCGCTACATGTCACTGGTGCCACTCCTTAACGTAACCTTGAAACATTCCTCGCCTACTCGACTTTTAGCATGCACCATGTGAAGCCTCATCCAAAAATAAACACACTCATCTGTTCAACTGCTGCAGCTCGTATGTAACCATGGAAACACGTTCGTATGTATGTGGGCTGGTTCACAGATAAGATAACAACAGCCTACATTTCTCACGTAGTATGACACACCAAAATGGTGGAGCTCCTGTTTCAATTTAAATCTCTTTCAATATGCGATACAGTTTTATTTTACTTTCTCTACCACGTACTTATAGTAAGTAGAGGATGTATTGTATTCTATTCACAAATGCAATAACGAGATTCCCTGAATGAAATGAAAACAAAATCATTTTTACAAAAGGGCATAATAAACAACATAACTGAAAAACGTAAAGTCAGTTATAAATTTCAAACTTGATGTTAAGTTCAGCGTCTTCCAAGGACGCTACCAAAGATTTTCAAGAAAATTCGTCACCCCAAACTACCCTTTGCATGTAAAATTTTGGTTTCCTCAAAACGCCTCTTACATGTGGATTAAAATATGTAACATATTTTATGACAAATGAAATGTATATTTTGCATTTTCGTGGAACAGCTTCAAAAGTCCTCTTGACCCTGAATGACTTCTGTACAAATGGTACACCGTAAAAGATAGACAAAAACTTACTACACAAAAGATGTAGATCTGGTTAAAGTACATAAACAATGTATGGAATTAACCACTTCCGAGATAATTCAAGGTTATTAACTTGGATTTTCAAATATTTACACTTCTCGCAAATAGGAAGTCATTCGATTTTTAAGTCCTGGTCATGCAAAGAGAATTGAATGTTAAAGCCTTCACATAGCGACTAGCTCTTAAAAGATTTGGCTATCGCTTGAAGTATACTGTATTCTTTTATTCCCATTACAGCTAGAAGGAAATATGTAATAAACCAGTTTCTAGAAATTACTACCTCGATTAAGATGGAGTTGATAGAATATGCGTTTTGAAACACTGTATAGAAAAGTGGGCAGAGAAAATCATGCGATTGCACACATCACTTTTTTTAGTAATTATTACAACGTCCTTTTGACTTAGTTATATTAGAAGGCTTTGGGCGATAGTAAAATCTTTTAAACCTTTGAGATTCCATTATCTTTGCACGGCTAAGATATAAAAATGAATAACGATCTTCCATTTGACGAAAGTTTAAGTATTCCAAAACTCACACAAATAACAAAGAATATCTCCGAAGTGGTTCACTCTACAAAGAAAATTTATTTGGACATAAATTGTGTGTTTTAGCAAGATGTCCATTTTTTGTAAAGTAGGTACAAAGCTTTTAATGCCCCTCCATCTGTCTTTGATGAATCTGCTACTAGCTGCCAGAGTGAACTTCTGTCAGCCTATGCGTGAGTAGATGTGAGGATAAACAACACCGCTTAAGCCGGCTAATAAATTTAATGGAGGCTAATAAATGAGCTGTTACAAGCGAGTTCGAGGATGTGGAATTGCTGTCTCTGAATCCTAACACTCGAAACTGTAGCTATTGAAGTATACATCTGATAACTTCTGAAGTAGCAGTAACTTTACGGTTTAAAATAACTGCGTAATAACTATAAAAAGCGTAATTTGCCGTGAAATGCTAAGCACTGCGAACTGTCGATAGTCTGTCACAGTAAAAAGCTTCTGCAAGACAAACGATTGTAAAACTGGAAGCCACGAAAATACACGAATTTTAGAAATACACGCTCTTTTGACAACAATAATTCCCGTCTACTTCATACTATGCTACCAAAGTTCCTACATTATGTGTTAATTTTAAACTTCTTATTAGCATCAGAAACACGACTTTTTACTCTGTGACTTGCTAAATTTAAAAGATATTTTTCTGCGATTTCTAATATACTGGTTTCTAGTTGCCGTAATCTTGAATTAATGGATCTTTTTGTCGAGCTCGCTGGAAAACCTAATTGCCCTAGCTACATCTATTTATAACTTTTGCTTTATTGCTTTTCCTCAATAAATGAATTGTTGAGATAATCTTTACCCATGTTTCTCAGATTATCTTTTTTGTTCCATTTATATCCCGTTTTTAAATGTTCATATCGACGGTGAATTAGTTTCTTACACATATTTACTCTTTTATTTATATTTCCAGAATCTGGAGAAGATAGGAATAAACTTGGTTAGAGAAAAATCCCCCCCCTCCCTGCTGGGAATCGAACCCGGCACCCCTCGTACAGCAGACAGATGCTATACCCACTGAGCTACGAGGTCACCCGACAAAATAATTGTCAAAGATAATGCCTAATAGGAGTGTAATATTGTACTTAATTTTCAAAAATGAGATTCTATGTGTTACGTATTTATTAATCCAACAGAAAGAACATTGCAGTTATTGTCGAGTTAGATAACAAATGCGACGAAAATGTCAGGAAAAGCTAAAATGTTTGGTTTCTCGAAGAGTTTTGTTTGACAGTTCACGAGCTCGAAATGGCAAGTGCTTATACACCAATGGACCCAAATACGATACTTCCATCCGCCAATCAAAGATGCCTTGTTCATAACTATACTGCTATCCACCAATCAAAAGATCCGCATGTAGCAATCAATACTTTGCCGTTTGCGTACATTCCCACGCACCTGAAAGCGAAACTATCCATTCTCGCTGGTTCAATCGAATAACAATTGGCACAAGTTTAGAACAACTAAAAATGTCGGATACGAGTGAAAGTCATATGCCATTTGTCTTCTCGTTTTTGAAAGTTTGCTTTTTTCTCAGAATACTGTCACTGTGGTGCGGAGTCAATTACCGTCCTGGCCGAACAATAGTCCAGGAAAAACCATAGCCAATGTGTGCTGTCCTTCGACTCCAGATGATTCCTTTAATGCCGTTCGGGAGCATTCCTTTTCTAGAATGATCCCTTGTGTTTGAGCCCTAGATAATGGAGCTGGATAGTGCCACTCAGGCCGTCTTCAGTGTTTCTGTAGTCCAACATTCGTTTAAGAACTGAGAATGCATCAGTGAGAGTCGAAGCGGTTAACGTAACGTATAACGTTTGCGTTAAAGGTCAAATAAAATGAGTTTAGCAGCAACTAGCTTTCCTATTTGTTACATTATACATTGATTTTATCTGCCTGTCATTTGTTTATACAATTCTAAATATTAGCAGTTAATGATGCTCACCGGGAGAAGGCTGTTGTCGGCGACGGCGTGGACTTCCTGGAGGTTGTCTGCAATAGCAGCGCCGTATACTGTGTGATCAGCATGCTACTCTCGTGCCACATTCCACCGCAGCTGCAGCTTCCTCATCTTCTGTCTAACACTTTGTAACAAAACACACACACCTTCACTCACATACCTACTACACCAAAGGCTTCTGGAGTGCTTGCTTTGTGTTTAGTTACTGCCAAAAGGGATACGAGCACTTGACCTGCTGCACATACCACAAACAAAGGATGACTTCTTCTGTCCCCTTTATCCCCAAATTGTTGCTACAAACAATTATTTTTCTATCTACTTCATGTTAATCGAGATAAACATTTGCAGAAATTATCTTATTGCCAATTTTCTTGTAGGTGCAAGGGGACTATGGGAAGATAGTAGGCTTTAAGTGATGGTCAAATGTTTTATGAGCTGGTTGCTAAAGTGATCACTAGAGGGCGGAAGATTGCACAGCCATGGAAAAAATGATGGAGCGCATTAGGAGGGTATAATATTTTTAAGTTCCACGTTGTTCCAACAAGCACCTGAAAGGCAGAATCAGAATTGAAAAATCATTTCTGTAAATATTTATCTTTATTAACATGACGTAGGTTGGCATTTAGCTTCTCGGAGAATAGTTTTATAAGAGTGGGTGGGAAGTCCTGTGAATGTTAACACACACGAATTTTTTAAAAATGTTTTAATAATTTTCCAAATTACTAGCGTATGCTGTATAATGACACTATGCAACAGTCGGCTTATTGGTGTATTTTTACTTTCTCTACTACGTATGGCAAGCAGGGGAAGTATTGTACTCGACCCAAAAATTCGATGTCGAGGTTTCACCGGATGTATTTTGAGGCCCAATAAATAAAAAAGGCATTTTTAGAGAAAGGTCATGCATGTGTGTGTGTGTGTGTGTGTGTGTGTGTGTGTGTGTGTCTGTCTTTGGACAACATAATTCAAAAACGAAAAGTCGGTTAAAAACCAAAGTTAGTATTTAAGTTTAGTACCTTTCAAGGAAGCAACAAGATTTTCGAAAACTTCTCCACCCTAAATTACGTATACATGGAACATTTCTCGAACATTTTTATTTTCTCAAAAATGACTCCAACGATTTTGATTAAAATGACATTTTTAAAATATTTTTATGGCATATGTATATTTTGAATTTTCTGGCTATAGCCCATATAGTTCCGCTTACTCTTGATGACTTTTGCAAGAGATAGACTAAGTCTTACTATACAAAAAATGCAGATCTCGTTAAAACACAATTTAGACAAATTATATTTTTTGTGAAGTGAACCATTTCGGAGATACTCCTTATTGTCAGAATTTTGCAATATTTACAGAGCGTTCTCAAATGGCAGGTCGTTTTTTTTATTTTTTTATCTCTTGGTCATGCAAAGAGAACGAGTGAGTGAGTGCAAAGAGAACGGAATTTCAAAGTCGTCAATAGAGTGATTACTCTTAAAACATTTCACAATCACTTAAAGCCTACTGTGATCCTCTTGCAGCAACAGGAAAATTAGCAATTAGACAATTTCTACAAACGTTTATCTTGATTAACATGAAGTAGATAAAGGAATAAGTGATTACAAGAATAGCCTGTGCAAGAGTAGGGAAAGTCATGTGAGTGCAACACATCAGATTTTCCTTATGACGGTGTGTCAAGTCATGCATGAAATAATCATATTGATATTATACCTAGTTTGGATGTGATTTTGAAATATTTAATGTATATTTTCTTCTGTTGTAGATAAACGGACTTGGAATGATCATGATCAAATGTAAATAATTATCTGGTTCATTTTCGTCAAATTTTGACTTGGTTTCGAACCTGTCTCAAAATTGGGTTGACCCTACTAACGTAACAACGAGCCTATATAAATAGAAATGGGAATCGGCCTGCCTGGCTGGTCGTGGCCTCCCAGAATATTCCGTTCCACAAATTAAAGAACGTCCCAAAGGACTCATAAACAACTTCACTGTTGTATTAGTACAAAAGAAAACTCGCTCAGAATGCATAGTGTTCTTTGCTTTCTATATGTTGTCCTCCCAGTCCTGTAAAGCGTAGTTGCTGATTTTAACGAGGAAAAAAAAGAAAAAAAGAATGCAGATAAGTAAGATGATGGTAGGGATATCGAGCAATAACGCTAATCACCTCATAAAACCGAGAACATCTCTTTGCCTACTTGGAAAAAGCGCACATATGTATGTCGCAAGTTGCTGGGCACACCGTGTAACGCTAAGCTAATCTCCAGACTACAGGAAATGAATGTGCACATCTTGCCAAATCAGCTGCTAATTCAAAAATCTGATATGTTGCACTCTACACACTTTCTCTACCCTTGTACTAACCATTCTTACAAACTCTTATTCCTCTATCTTCTTCGTGTTAGTTAAGTTAAACATTTGCAGAAATTATAGTTTATTTTCTTGTAGGTACAAGGAGAGTATGGGAATACAGTAGGCTCTGAGCGATAGTAACACCTTTAAAAGCTTTCAAATTCAGTTCTCTTTGCAGGTTAACATATAAAAAATGAGTAACGATGTTCCATTTGACAAAAGTATAAGTTCTCCAAAACTCAGACAAATAACAAGGAATATCGCCGAAATTGTTCATTCTACAAAAAAATTATTTACACGTGAATTGTGTGTTTTAGCAATATCTACATGGTTTGTATAGTAAGATTTTGTCTATCTCTTACGGTTTACCGGTTATGCAAAGTCATCCAGAATAAAAATGCTCTTTTTTTTTTTTTTTTTTTTTTTTTTTTAAATTCAGGGGGTCTCAAAGCACACATCGAATTTTTGGCTGGAATACAATACTTCCTCTACTTACTATACGTAGTAGAGAAAGTAAAAGGAGATTACTTTTACTCCTGTTCACAATCATATATCAAAGAAGTGTTACGAAAATAATACAAAACTGGAGCTGTTGTACAGCAGCAATGGCTCTTTGACACAGTGTTTCACCGATTACAGAGCTAATACATAGAAGCAAGTTTTATGTTAAAATACGCTATTTTAGGAGTCCATGTGAAATTTGGTCACATGTATGTATGTGCAGCTGCATATTATAGGAAATAAAGAACTCCGGTAAACAACAATAGCAGTGTAAAGCGCGGTGCCGGCTGCACACATTCAAAGAAGCACTTGTCTGTTACAGTACACAGCTGTTCAGACACGCGTCTCATAGTGCACAAGGCTGCCCATTCTTCGCCATGTGCTGCGCGCGCATCTCCCGCGGTGATGTCACCAGACACGTTCTGGTAAATCTTAATAAGGTGTGATTCATTCCATCCTGGCACAATTTAAAGTGAATGTGGGGATGCCACCTCTTTCTCCACGTTTATGTTCTTCTTTATTCATCATGGTGACTTAGATTCATTTCCAACTAAAAATTACATTTGTATCGAGGTTTCGCCAAAATAAACGAGCTGAGATTCTCAGAATAACGTACTTTTATTTTTTCTAAAATGACTTTTGTATTAAAATACCATATGTTTAAAATATCTCCACGACTAATGAAATGTATATCTTGAATTTTAAGGGGATAACCTCTGAAGTGCTCTTCATTCCGGATGACTTTTGTATAATTCGTAAACCGTAAGAGATAGACAAAATCTTAATACACAAAAATGCAGACCTCTTTAAAACCTATAATTAATGTCAAATAACTCTGAGGTTTCTCCACCATACAGCAATGCAATGCTTCCAAAGAAAAAAAAAAAATGTTGCGGATTTCAATCTAAGTACACGTTTTGGGGTCTAGCTAACATTTTTAGAAAATCTTGTTTGTGTGTGTGAACATCACGATTCAAAATTAAAATGTTTCGGTATTTAAGTTCAGCATCTTCCAAACACGCTACATGAATATTTTTAAGAACTCTTAGCCAGACTACTTTTTACACGCAACATTTTTCGAAATTCTTGTTTTCTACGAAAGAGTCATAACGATTTTGATTAAAACGGCATATATTTAAGATATGTTCGTGTCAAATGTGCATGACTTCTATGACCTTTGCATAACTGGTAAACCGTAAGCTATAGACAAATTCTTACTACACAAAAAAGTAGATCTAATTAAAACATGTCAAATAATTTGTTGTAGAGTTAACCGTTTCCGAGATATTCCTTGTTATTGGTATGAATTTTGCAATATTTATACTTTCTCGATTACATAGTCATTCGCCTTTGTTTTATTTATTTTTTATGTGTTGACCATGCAAATATAATGGAATGCCAAAGAGCGACCAACCTTTAAAATATTTGACTATTACTTAAGCTTACCTATAACGAAATATGAAGTAAAACTATTTCTACAAAAGTTTATCTTGATTAACATGAAGTAGAGAGAAGAATAAGGCTATGTAATAGTTTGTTGAAGAATGAGTAGAGACAGTCGAGTAAATACAAACAGATTTAAAATAAATATCTGTTATTGTTGAAGTGCTATCGCTATTCAATTGTTTCTGGCGATGTTATGGAAGCCTTATGAACGTAACACAGCTGATTTTTACACAGAAATTCCTCCTAACCACTACAGGGTTTTGATGCCAGAGCTTGGTGCGACAAACCAGTGTTGCCAATCTGATTCCAGAAACGCAGCACACAATAGAATGTAGGTAGAAACCGCACCTTATTTCCCACGAGGAAACGTTTCTCAAGTAGGCAGTTTACGTGACAGTAAGATAAGATTCTAATGTGTGTGTGTGTGTGTGTGTGTGTGTGTGTGTGTGTGTGTGTGTCCTTGGTTCCATCTAGGGACAGTGTTTCTTGCTAGAAATATGTCAACACTTTCTCAACATATGGGATGTCGATAGAAAGAAAGATAATAGCGATCATTAGTAGCCCTGAGAACTTTTAACACAAGCACACACAAATACACACACAATTTCAATTTCTCTTGGAAATAATCGTTTAAGGGATCTGGTTACTTGCGAAATATAAAATTGCATCAAGGTATAAAACGCATTTTGAAAAAATCTGTATTGCACTCGCATGCCTCTCTACTCTTGTACTAATTATTCTTACAAACTCTTATTCCTCTATCTTCTTCGTGTTAGTTGAGATAAACATTTGCAGAAATTATCTTATTGCTCATTTACTTGTAGGGACAAGAGGAATGTGGGAATACAATAGGCTTTGAGCAATAGTCAAATATTTTAAAGCTTTGCACGGCTAAGATACAAAAAAGAATAACGATGTTCCATTTATGGAAAGTATAAGTGTTGTAAAACTACCACAAATAACAAGGAATATCTTCGACATGGTTTACTGCACATAAAAAAAAGCATAAAAAAATAAAAATAAATATTTGGACATTAATTGTGTGTTTTAGCAAGATCTACATTTTTTTATAGTAAGAAATAATCTCTTATGGTTTACCAGTTATGCAAAGTCATCAAGAGTAAACATACGCTATAACCAGAAAATTCGAAATATACATTTAATTTGCCATACAAATCTCAAACATGGCATTTTAATCCAAATCGTTAAAGCCATTTTCAAGAAAACCAAAATTTTCCATGTAAAGGGTTCCTCAAAATCTTCGTGCCATATAATGCATTCACGTGGCTACCTATTCAGTCTGCTACAGTAGTTCTTAAAAAAGTTATAATTCTGTTTGAGGGCTGGGTAATTGGTACTCACTGAGCTCAGCCCACTCACAGCCTTGCCTAAGCAGGTTAAAAAAATGAAAGTCGCTCAAGCTGTCTCGGGAGTTGCCCAGGCCCAATCTACTTTATGAACAGCGACTTACCACGTTAAAAATATAAGTATTTGAAACTTCAAACCTATAACAAAGTCTTACTTGGAAACGGCTAATGCCAGAAAATATATATTTTTGACATAACTGTGCATAATTTGACATAATTGATCTACATTTTTGTGTAGTAAGAGTTCGTATATCTTAAGGTTGACCAGTTATACAAAGTTATCATGGCCGCTGAAAGACCTTTTTTCAGAACGGGGCGGGGTGGGGGGAACCGCATGTTGGAACTTTGTAATCAAACAATATCAATTCACTATTACTTAATTATCAAAGGTTATAGCATTTGTTGCGGATAATCGTATTAATTTGTGCTAGATAAAAATTGTTTAGATCAAAATTAAAATGGTAGTCTAACAGTCAGTATTTGATTACATATTAAACTCACCAATTTCCAAGAGGATGGGGGCACGGACCCCCTCGTCCCCCCTCCCTTCACGGTGCCCATGAACTTTATTCAGAATGAAGAGGACTTCCGAGGCTCTTCCCAGAAATTTCAAGATATGCATTTCAGTTGTCATGAAATTATTTGAAACATGGGTGTGGTATTTTAGTCAAATTCATTAGTATTTTTGAGGAAACAAAAAAGTCCATGTAAAGGGCACTGCGGAATGAGACACACACACACACGCGCACGCGCACACACATGGTTTTTTCAAGTGTTTTCTTTAGCTCAAAAAGCCTCAAAACATGCAATTCCAGTGAAATCTTCACTTACAATTTTGAGGTGTTTCCTGAAAATTCCCTGTATTTACTATAAGTACGTGGTACAGAAAGTAAAGATACTCCACTTGACTCGAGTAGGTTATTTTTTCGTAGCGTTAGCCATTCCCGGAATACTAAATGTATAAGCTATCCAGTGTCTCACTTAACGGAAATGCCTTGCATGCCCGCCCATTACCTACCATTGCAACGGCTTGTTAACAGATACATGTGAATTGGCCTCTATGTAGATATAACGGAGGTGACATACTCTGAGCCGAGGTGGCCTTGCACTGTAACGTAGCGGGTTCGTATCCCGGCAGTAGCACACACGATAAACACTCCAGAAAGCTTTTGTATCACTAAATCACTGTTTACTTACATCGCCGTGCACACACATACACATGTTCACCAAAGCTACTCTATAACTCGACTGAGCCAAGTCCACGGCGCGGCGCGGCTCGCCTCGCCTCCTCGCATTGCCAGCTCCGTCCCACTGGCTGTGTCGTCAACAACAGCTGAAAGGTCAGCCTGGCCAACCGTCATCCATTCAACACAAACTGTCCATCGCCATGCATATCCAAATCCAACCAATTACAAAACATATCTCACGAATTGTTAACCCTCAAAAAATGTACTTCAACGAGATATAACACTTCGCCTATCTCTCACGTTTACCAGTTATACAAAAGTAATGTGGAATGAAAAGGACTTAAGAGACTTCCCAGAAAATACATTATATGCATTTCATTTGTAATAAAAAGTATCTTAAATATATGGTGATTTAATCAAAACCGTTATAGCCATTCTTAAGAAAATCAAAATTTTCCAAAAACTGTCGCATGCTAAGACTAGTTTCAGGTGGGAGGACTTTCTGAAAATATTTTTATCGCATTCTTGGAAGAGACTTCGAATGTCAAATTCGGTATCTAACCGGCGTTTTGTTCACACACAGACGCACGCACACACAGACACACACTTCACAAATAATGAAACATTTTCCATGTAAAGCAGGGTTGGGGAACTGGTACTCACTGAGCGCAGCCTGCACTGATAACTGCAGCAGGCAGAAAACTATGAAGTTCACTCAAGATATCCCATGGGTCGCCCAGAGCTGTTATAAAAGGTAGTTTAGATAGGAGCAATTTTCGTGAATCGTTATGTCGGATTTTTGGAAAATGAATTAAAATACTAGTTACACAGACACGCACGCAAGCAAGCACACACAAAATGGCTGATCCTGTAGCTCATTAGGTAGAGCACCTGTCTGTTGCGCGAGGAGACCCGGGTTCCATTCCCGGTCAGAGGGTGGGAATTTTTCTCTAAGCAAGATTATTTCCTATCCTCCCCAGAATCTGGAAGTATGGATGGAAAGCAAGTGTGAACGTGTGTGTGTATGTGTGTGTGATCTAATATAGCAAACCCACTGTATACGAGTCAACACCATTGCCTATAGGCAATTTGTTCCAAAGGAAAGCCCGTCGATATGCCATACAAGATAAAGGTGGGGTGTAAATGAAAGCACTTTTTTTTCTAAATACTTTATTTTCTTTTAGGGACCTCAAAACATGTATTCGGTGAAACTTCTATACCGAATCTTTGGGTGGAATACAATACTCCCCTGCTTACTATGCATTAATAGTAGGTACAGAAACAAAAATCCAAGAATTCAAAGAAACAACTAGGAAATGGTTAACACCACAAGAAGCATGTGACAAATTGTGTTTTAACTAGAGCTACATGTTTGTCTATATTTTGCAATAATTTAGACATGCAGAAATCATGCCGAAAGAAGGGGACATGGAACATTTTGCATCTTATTTCTGATGAAAATGTTGAACCAAGGCCCCTCAGGGTGCATGCACAAATGCATTACACGGTAGTGAAGGAACTGTAGGAGACTATAGACTAGTGGTATTCGACCTTTTTTTCTTCGCGTACCTCCAAAGACAATTTTGCATTTCAGCCTGTCCCCCTAGGCCTAGCCCTAAAGTTATTCTTAATTCAAATTATACATAACCATATTTAAAATAGATTATATGTATAAATTATTTAATGATACACAAAGAAGGACTGAATTAAATTAAATTTTACGTATTCCCTAAGAAGTCTTCGCATACCCCTGGGGGACAACTCGACCCAACCTGCATCTTTGGTATTAACCACTCCCAGTAGGAGTGCTTTATGTTCCGGGCATACCGGTGGCCTGCTCAGATAAGGCTTCCCTTCGACGGGAAAACTGGACCTCCTGAGGCGGCTCAGAGAAGGCTGTCATATGGAAGCAGTACACCACAAGCCTCATGAAACATGAAAGGTGGCGCGAAATGATAGCAAATTGGTGGTAACAGCGACTGCAGCCAGTCAGGGAGAAGCAGTAAACGCCCATGGACATTGTGGAGCTGGCCACTACTACGGTATAAACGCTTGGTCGCCGCGGTTATTGTCCAGGAGAATCAACACATTTCACACTCCAGAGGATAAAGTTATAAGGTCAGGAATGTGTACGTCCGTTCCACGAATCCATCAGCGCGTAAGCAATATCCAATACAGTGACTAACGTCGCATTCCATTCCTTGGCGGGCGCCTTATCGTACGTACGTACCTCATCCAGATTATTCACTTTCATGTTTCCCAGAAACCACCAGATGACAAAGATATTGCACGGCACCTTCCCTACTCAATCATGTACAAACTATTCTTACGTACACACGTCTATTCTTCTATCTACTTCATGTTAATCGAGATAAACAGCTGTAGAAATGGTTTTAAGTCCTTGTAGGTTCTACGGAAATAGAATACAGTAGACTTAATGACGGAACTACGATGAACTTTACTTAAAGTTCTATTAGAGGCTGTTTTCCAAAAATGAAAAGAAAGAGAATACGAAAATGTGGGGTAAAAACATTTTTAAACGGTGAATAAGCTGCTATGGAGATGGCCAAAAATACTTTAGGTGATAAAAGCAGAGAAAGTTTTGATGCAAATAGTTACACAGAGAAGCACAATTTATTCCTGCATGGCACTACTCGCCGATTGGTTCAGATCAGTCACGTGACATGCAAACTTGACGTAACGTGAAGGAAACTTTAAGATTGCCCAACTCTTACGTTACGTCACGTTTTCAGGTTAAGTCAACCCTAAATCGCTCCATTTAATATGTGTTAGACATTCCCGTTACGTTAAGTTGATCATAATGCTGGCATAAGTGATAATTAAATATTTTAAGAGCTGGTCGCTATGCAATGGCACTGACAGTCCATTGTTTTTGTATGACTAGGATATTAGACAACGAATAAGGACTTCCTATTTCAGAAAAGTAGAAGTATCGAAAAATTCAATCCGATAAGAAGGAATATCTCGGAAATGGTTCACTAGAAAAAAATTGTATTCGATATAAATCCTCTATTTTAATTAGCTCTCTCTCTCTCTTTTTTTTTAAAAAAAAGGATTTCTGTCTTTCTTCTACGGTTTACCAGTTATGCAAAAATCAATCCGAATGCAGAGGACTTCGGAGACCTATTCAAGAAATTTCATTTCTCATGAAAATATCTTAAACATTAGAGCCATTGTTAAAAAATGTGTAGCTTTTTCCTCTCTTATGGGTAGTCTGGGGTTGAGAAATTTTCTTGAAAATGTTCGTGCGTATTCTTGGAAGATGCTGAACTTAAATACCAAAAAGGGGATTGTTGTAGTGTTTAACGCCCGCTTTTACTACTACGGCACCGCAGGCGGTGACACTGATGATACATGGAATGAAGATGGAGCACCGGTGGAATGAGATGGCGGGGGAAACAGGAGCACCCGGAGAAAACCCGCCCTGACGCCGCTTCGTCCACCACGGATACCACATGCGGGTCCCTGGGATCGAACCCGGGCCGCCTAGGTGGTAGGCGAGCGCGCTAACCGCTCGGCCACGGCGCCGCCAAAAAAAAAGGGGGGGGGGATTTCCAGTGAACTCTCTATCGACTTTTTGCGATAAATTCAACAATTCAGCTTCTCAGGTAAGCAGTAGGGAAAATAATAAGAATCCTTTGTGTAAAAATGAACGACAGTTTGTAGAGAAGGTGATACGAGTGTAACACTTCAGGGATTTTTTGAAAGGGTAAGTTGGTGTTTGTTTTTTGTCGTGGCATTACAAAGAACATGGACTTTCAAAGCCATCACATAATGGCACGGTCTGTAAAAATCTGACAGTCTCTTCAGCCTTCTGTATAATGTGTAGGTACGTTTTATTACACATTAGTGAGGCTGGTGGCTGGTGCAAATTGAGCACGTTTAGACGGAAAGGCCGCGAGGTATACACACATGAACGGGAAGTGGGCGGAGTCAGAAGTGCATTCTTCCAGGGCACTACACTCCTAATATCACCTGCTGCTAATGACGTCACTTACTGCTAGCTTCCTTCCTTTTGGCAACAAGAGGCGCTCGCTCGCTCGCTCACCTTTTGTATCAGTCTACAAATTAGATAGCTACTTATTCGTCTATCCACATGATGATAACCGTGTTAAGGTGAAGGCTTTGAAATTGCGTTCTCTTTGTGTGGATAAAAGGGAGGGGGTGGGGGGGGGGCACACTCTTGCTATTTGAGAAAATTTTCTCCTTAGCGCGGTGGTAGCGCTGCAGCTTACCAAGCGGAAGACACGGGTTCGATCCCTGGTACCGGGGTGGGGATTTTCTCCCGCTGGCAGACCTGGTCTGGGATGCACTCAGCCTCGTTAGATACCTGGGGGCCGAATTAAGTTGTTTGCACATTTAATGGCCGTGTTGTACTTCTGACGTCATTCATAGCCTGCATCCAGCTAACTTGTAAGTATCGCACGCGAGCGCACATCCCTCCGGCCTTTACTAATTACATAATGGCTTATACAACGGCACGGAAAGAAGTTTTATTCACTACTGTAGCTCTGATGCACTTCGTGACGTCAGGGATGTACACGGCCCGTGTGCATAGTTGCATACCTTCGTCCCGAATCCGCACAAATCTTAACCTCCATTTGCTTTAATAGTAAGTAACCAAGTGTCCAAACCGTGCTCAAATGTCAACAATTGAACAGCACACACGCATGAAACAAAACAAATTGCAAATTACTCTATTCACGACTATACATGCAGTAATGTTAGCGCGATTCTTAGCGGTAACATTCGTGGATCGCGCGCACGACACCAGTTTCTTGCAGCTGACGACAGATGCCGTTGACCCAAGCTTTGTTTCGAAACATACTGCTCCAGAGTGGCGCAAATTCAAATCATAATGTTACGGAACGCTTGATTTTTAATGACATTACAGCGATTATGCACCACAAAATTATAATGAACAGCAATTAGTCAATCAGTTTGAGGAAAATACACCTCTCACATCCATTGACGCTACGTCCCTGAGTAGGATCCCAAGAAATTCTGTACGTTCTGTTATTGTGATGAATTGTATGCTTCACCACTGACGCTGTCTTCCATCTCTTGAATTTACTGCCAGCTGCTCCAGTGTTAAACTGTGAGATTTGTTTTTCTCAAGGTATGTGTATGAGGATAAACACCGCTAAAATTGACTGATAAATTTAATGGAGACTCATATTTAACTATTTGAAGTTAGTTGCCGACTGTTTTAGGTTGAAGAATTAAACCGTTTCTTGAAATTGTAATTACATCATATTTGCCAATATCTGACTTATTCAGACTTTACGGTTTAAAAATAACTGTTTCCGCAATAATAATGCGAAGCATAAGATGCCATGAATGCTAAGCTGAAGTTTCCCTGATGGTGAATGCTAATTCAAATACCTAACTCGAGCGCGGTCTTTAAGCGCTACGTCTGCTGATCATAGCAAACACTGTTCTAAGATGTCAACACGAAGGAAAATATGCAAATTTTAGAAATAAACGATTTATTTTATTGAGCTAATTTCCTTTACTTCAACCCTTGAATTGCATCCCTGATAAGTATTTCTAATAACAAAATCTTACATCAGACTTATTACCTTATCCATTAATTTTAGTTTACGGAAATGATTTATTCCAATTATTTATCCAGCTCTATCATTTCTTTGTGCAATTATTAATCTTACCCGTCACTAATTCTGCTATTAAAACCTACTGTTTGAACATTCAACGTATACACTTTGTCACATAAATATCTCAACAGGGCTTCCAGCAAAAATGTAAACCTAACTTCCCTCACAGAAGTATTGTATTTCTTTGATAACAATTTTACATTTGCATAATTTTTCCCTCTTTCACTTCTCCAGCACACACCTGTAAACAGTTATTTGGATGCTCAAAAGGAAAATACAATATGTTGAAGGGTAAAGTGCATAAAATAAAAATTATATGTAAAATAACAAATTAACTTCCAGTTACGACAATATATATTAATTAATTGGATGTACACACGGCAGTGGCATTCTTGAATATATTTTGAAACAAAACATGTACTAAGAAAATAAAATACAAAATATTATTTATTTATGCCAACAAGCTTACTGCTGGTGTTTTTAAACACAAGCCGTGTGTGGGTAATGTTTTAAGAGGTGGAATCAGGACTGAAAAATTCAATACCATAGCCGGGATTTGTGTTTCAGGACACAATTATCAGCAGAGATTTATGGCCCCCTCGGTCCCCCAACCTAACCCCCTGCGATTTCTATCTCTGGGGTAACTTAGAATAAAGTGTACAAGACAAACCCACACACACACTGGAAGAGTTAAAATATCCGCCAGGAAATAGCCAGCATTTCTCAACGTGAACTACGGCGACTTACCAACATGTATGGACAACGACATGGCTAGTTTCAGTATCTCCTTTAATAACACTGGTAAGTAAAACCTTTAAAAGTAGTTATAAAATGTTGTATGGTTTCATCTGCGCTGTTCTATGGCTGCGGCAGTCGGCGACGAGCACAGAGGAGCCGTACAAACAAAACACAGCGCAGCCGGTACCGAGTCTTTTGGATCACCCGTTAGCAAGGCGTGTAGGGAGTACCTGTCATTGAGATTTTAATTAAAATAGCTATTTTAATAAAAATTGTTAGAGCCATTCTTAAGAAAATAAAAATTTTCGAAAAGTTTTCCATGTAAACAGCAGTTTGAGGTGGGGGGGGGGGTGGATTTTTAAAGTGTCAAGTTTCTAGCACATCCGAAAGTTAGTTTAAAATCGATTGCAAAAATTTTACACACGAAGAAAGTGAGTTAATAAAAACTTGGTAATAAAAATCGTTAGAGCCATTTTGACAAAACAAAACTTTTCGAAAAATGTTCCATTAAAAGGGTAATTTGGGGTGGAGAGATTTTCTTTACAATCTTCCTGTCACATCCTTAAAACTTGATATTTAACCGACTTGAGTTCACGAAACATGTAAGTAGTAGGTATATTTGTGGCAAAATGGCGGTATAGAATTTTTGGTTGGAGACGGTCTGTGCACATGCTGATTACCCCGCACACTCAGCCCGGATGGACAGCTCAGCACATCCGCACTGCTGAATTAGCAGCTACCGTACGTACGTACGTTTCCTTCTCTTTAAACTGCAAATTCCTCTTCAGCACAAATGATCGCTTCAACCGTACAGCAACAAGTCTACAACCAAAATCACAGTTAGTATTTTATCATCGCATTACAGTTTATTACGTTTGTTTCATCGTGAACAAAAACCTAAAGTCGGAGTACTCCATATTCTTGTTGGTCACGGAAATAGAACAGAATTTCAAATCCATCACATAGTGACCAGCTCTTAAAACATTAATTATCACTTAAGTCTACTACATTCCCCTATTTCCAATGTACCTATAAGGAAACATGTAGGAAAACCATTGTACAAATGTTTAACTCGATTAATACGAAGTAGATAGAACAATGGACTTTTAAAGAATAGTTTATTGAAGAACAAGTACAGAAAGTCATGTGAATGTAACACGCCAGATATTTTTTCTAACTGATCATGTGGTCAGTAATGCTGTTAAAAAGAAACAATTGACCATCACAGCCGCGCTGGGCACCACAGTTACGAAATAAATAAATACGACCTAATTCTCTCTCTCTCTCTCATGCACCCACCCACGCACACGCACACACACACATATACCAAGTCAGTGTGTGTTTCTTTCTTCTTAAAGGTTTCTAAACCGTTGCACCAATTTCCACCAAACTTGGCACAGATCTTTGACACGAGGCGAAAATTACCGCGTAGCTTAAAATTCCAAATTGCACTCCATTTGACATAATTATTTAACTTTATGCAATGGCTACAAGAGCTCGCAAGACCATCTATATATATATATATATATATATATATATATATATATATATATCTATGAAATAGTCCAGATCAGGGTTTGCTGAACCGTGCAGCACACGCTCACTCCCCCTACACATGTTATTTACCCCTACCACTGACCAAGGCAACGAGAGACCAGCCAGAGGCGGATGGCACAGAGTAGTAATGCAAGGTCACATTGAGTGGAAGAACCAATATGTTTGTATTCGAGATGAAAAAAATAAAGTGCATTGTAAGACTGGTAGTTGCAAATTTATACCATTGCTTATGTTCCGTGTTCACGATAAACATTCTCCTGGAGAAATACATCGAAATTTTGAAGCAATTCTATGACACATTATCTTTACAATTTGAAGAATACAAACATTTGAAATCAAAATCCATTTTTTGCACTTCTTTGCAGTTTCCTTGTAGTGAGGCTTCACACGAGCTACAAGTGCACTGCAGAATTCCACGACCGTAAACTGTTCTGAGGGAAAAAAGGTGAGAATTATTTAAGTCCCTGCCCTGCTGTGAGTATTCAAGATTACGTTTGTTTGCATCTAGTTTAATGACAATCTCTGACTCCACTTATATCTGCGAACAAACATTTTAAAAAATGAACTACATTAAAAGTATCGCACCAAGATAAGTAACAATCTTCTTGCTTATCTTTTTTAGACTGTGCACTTCATCTTTTGCGCCAAATATTGAAGATGTAAATCGTGCCAGAAAAGTTATTCTCAGAAATATCGTGTTGGTTATGAATGTGTACAGCTTTGATTTCCTGTACATAAGAATGACGCCACAGTGCCGCCACTGGAACTCAGTAACCACGAACAAACGCGCTATTCTGTCCCCAACCTCCCCTTTCCTGCCTGCAGTTTAGCACCGCTGGTTCAGATAAATATAATTCGACGGTGTGACTCTCGCGCCGCTCGAGAATTTATCGGTTAACTCAGACATCTTATGATACAACATCAAACCACAAGCAACGCCGGATATTTCACCTAGTAGATATAATTTGTCTATAAATTTTGACGGTTATCTAAAACAGAGTATATAACCCGCATGTTCAAAGCAACTTTATTCTACTCGTTGTTAACTCTCGTATCGTAAATAAATATTTAAATAGGACATTATAATGAAAAGAGGAAATCCATATCCACATAGCAAGTGAAACGGATGTTATTTTTAATCAGCAGGAGAGCCCGGTACTCGAGGGAAAAGTTTGGAAAGCCAATATACACTAAAGTAGCTTATATACGCGCACCATGTGCTGCCTATATTACAGGGGAATGTGCTTGCTCTCTTTATCACTAAGATGGGATATAAAACACCAAGGGGTGTACCAACCGACGAGCTCTAAATATCACCTTTACATCTCGTGCTAACTATTGTCTCGACAGTAAAACAACCTTTTGTTTTCAATTTGTGGGTTACATTTCCGACACACAGTTTTAAAAGGAATACTGGGATCCAGCGGCGGCTGACTCTATACAAGAACAAGTGACTATAAATTTTGACATCTTGTTCATTTATTTGTTATTACTTTTAATTCTCTGTGTACTTAGAGCATGTAGAGGATGTGTTGCATTTCACCCAGAAATTCGATAGAGATTTCACCAGAAATATATATTTTGAAGGCCCCAGAACGCCAAAAACGAACTTTTAGAAAAAGGTCGATATGTGTGTATGTGTGCCTGTGTCCGTGTCTGTGAACACAGGAACCGTAAAATGAAAATCCCGACAACACAAAGCTTGGTATTTAAGTTTAAGACCTTCCAAGGACGGTACACGAAGGTTTTGAAGAAAATTCTCTCAACTTAAACTTCCTATTACATTGAAAATGATTTGAAACTTCACAACTAAAATTAAAATATCGACATCAAGATATCTTCATGACAAATTAAATGTCTTGAATTTTCTGGAAATAGTCCTGAAGTACTCTTCCTTTGGGGAAAAATCCATAACTGGCAATAACTGCCATACATTAAGCGGTAGAAGAACACATATTATACAAAAAAGGTTTATGTATTGCGCTCGCATAACTTTCTCTACTCACTCTTATAGAAACTTCTCTTTCAGCTTTATGTTAATAGAGATAGACATTTGTAGAAATTATTTATTACGTATTACCTAGTAGGTACAATGCGGATATGAGAATACAAAAGGCTTTAAATGATAGTCAAATGTTTTAAGAGCTGGTCGCTATGTGATGACTTTGAAATTCCACTCCCTTTGCATGACCAACAGGAAGAACTGAATAGCAATTTCCCAGTTGAAAAATTAAATATTTTAAAACGCAAACCAATAACAGGGAATATATACATATGACAAAGATTGTGTGTTAACCAGATTTGCATTTTTGTACAGTAATACCTTATATATTACGGTTTACAAGTTATTCAAAAGTAATTCAGAAAGAGATCACGTCTGTGAACAGCATGAGATAAAAACAAAAACTCGGTTAAATACAAAATTTGGTATTTAAGTTAGCATCCTCCAAGGATGTGACACGAAGATTTATCAAGAAAATCGCCCCACCCCTAATTACCCCCACATGAAAACATTTTCGAAATTGTTTAAACAGCTCTAAAGATTTTGATTAAAAGAGCATATGTTTCAGATATTTTCATGAAAAATGAAATACATGCCTTCAATTTTCTATAAATGGTCTATGAAGTCGTGTTCATTCTGAACGACTTTTGTATAATTGGTAATCTGCAAGAAATAAAGAAATTCTTGTAATAGAAATAATATACATAGATCACGTTAAAGCACAATTTATGTCAAATAACATTTTGTGGAGATAGCCATTTCCTAGATATTCCTCCTATATATCCTATCCTTTTTATATCCCCTCCTTTTGTATTTTCGTTATCCTAACTTTTAGAACTTCATTGTTGACATTCTCCCATTTTTAGGTAGGTATATAATCAGATCTCTCCACAACTTTGTTTCCTCACATTCTATACCTTGTTGTCTCACCCTTAGATGACAGTATAGAGTAAATGGGATATATGTCTCTATCTAGCGCATACAAGTTGCCATTAGCCTCGTCCTTTTCTACCCTCGCGCTGTTACCAGGATAGGAGATAGACGAATAAGCGTTTGTAACAATAATTATACAAGAATAGAGAAAACCATGTGAGTGCAGTTTTCGCATTGCCTGTGCCCCTGAAGGAGTTTAAACTCTCCACCATTGAAGGACAGGATGAGAGGTAGCGAAAGTTGGTTGTGCATGTTAAGACAGGGAAGTGTTATGATCTTTTAAAAGCCCCGAGCACTCAGCCTAACGTCTCTTGTGATGAACACATTAATTTGGGTACTTACTTCCTCGCCACTTTTATGGCCACTCTCGCTTAAGTGGAGCATCTCGACGTCACAAGCAGGTGCAAACCGTGATGCGTGCACAACCAAGGTCCCGGACTCGACTCCCTCCCTGGTCGCCAGGTGCTTCCTCACCATTGTTAGGGAAGGCGCACACCACCGACAGCTTGTGGATCGTGGTGAATCACACAACTGCGATGCGTAGCTATATCCACGAAAGAGACAAAATTGACGTCCGTCAACAATACTGTGTTTAAAAGTTCATTCGACGAGCAAACGATTACTCAGGGGGCAATTTCATATATTACTCGAGGATTTAGGTGTCTGAAAAGTTCTTCAACTAAATAGGGACACTTAACATATTTTATAATTCAGCGATTTTAGGATGCCGTAATATTGTTTATTAAGACCATATTTCTCTCACACTTCATCGAAGTTTTATCAAGAAATATTTTTGTACGATTTTGACAAAACTGGGTATATTTACATTATTCTAGAAACTGACAAAAATGAATTCTTTTTTCCCCTTCCTTTTTATGGACGCTCTTTAAATGCTGTGACTCTCAGCGTGCCATTCTATATTGGGTGTGACAGATCGCCTAATTTTGCCCAGGGATTTGAGTTTCTTTTACGTGCTGTAAATCTACGACATGTTTACGTCCGAACATGTTTGAACCCGCGACCTCGGGAACTACTGGCTACCATGTTACCACGGAGGAAAACAAAAATGATAAGCTACCCTTACACTCAATCCTTACTTTCAACCCCTAACAAACAAATCAACATTATTTGGCCTATGTAAATGACACTTTCGACGGTTATACCAAAGGGCCAAACGAAAATTACAAGCTATCTTACAATCCAAAAAGTACCCCTGCCATATTTTCAACCCTTATATAGAAATTCGCAGTGTTTACATATGATCAAAGTATTGCACAATCATATACTACGAGTTGGCGAAAATCATTGGTTACGTTACAATTTTAAAAAACTATTTTATGCTTTATTTTCAATTATGTTATGACAAATGATAAGTCCAGTTACTTCTGTCGCTTTATTTCCCTTCAAAACTGAATCACAAACAACACATTTGTTTGTTTTATCGAAAACACAATTTAAAATTCGTCGTGACCTTGCAACTTAAGGCTGTTCTGTCCTCCCGTAACCTTGACATACACTGCCTTTCTCTGTCTAACAAACACCTAGCTTTGACGATACACTCACTAAACACTTCTCACTCAACTCGGAAAGTTCTTCAACACTTGAAAATAACTCAACAACTGTATTGCTCAACACTTGAAGTCTCGCGTCAAAATCTGGCTTCTCTTGCTCTGCCGACTCGTTTAAATAGACAAAGCGAATTACCGGCGAATTCTCTGGATAATGCACCTTTTCTCGAGAAACTTCTCGTAAATTAGCAGGAAGTCGAAAGCTCCTTGAACAATCTAGAGTATGCTTTTGTTCCGGCCTTACTACTGTCCTTGTTTATCGCCCGCGCGTTGCCTAGTAACGTAGTGGTGTGAAGTAGCTTGACCTTGGGTGGCTCTTTAACGGGCGGCCGGCGTCACTATACAATACTGGACTCTTTAAAACCTACCGTTACTTTATTTTCAACCTCTAATATATAAAACCATACTGATTGGTCAACTTGGAACTATAAGAGTTGACGAGAACACCCTACTTTTTCAAGCCCTTATGTGCAAATTGCCACTATTTGAACCATCTGGACAAACCTCTGAACAGCTACACCTTATATACATGTAGAAATCACAGACTACTTAGGACTTTCAAATATCATCTTATTTTCAACCCGGTACTTACAGAATGCACCATTGAAATGGAGCTAAAATTCTATAAAGATAAAAGATTGCCAGCATTAGGGATCACTGAGCCCATATTTTATAATTAACAATAGGGAAAATTATTTTTCTCTATGGTCACAGACTGTATTTTCCAAAAAGTTTAACTTGATAGTCCGAGAGTACGGAATCCTCATATTTTCCAGCTTCATCTTTATTTCCTAGGATGCCAGATAGAAGCTACTGCTACGGCTATACTTAGCCAGGAATTCTACATCATCAATGTAATAAACATGTACAATACAATTATTATCAATAAAGAACCGTTTCACCGAAAAAAAAAAAACAAAAAAAAAACTTGAATTCGTGTCAAATATTTGGAGTCATCTAGCCTCTTGTCGAATGTTTATTATTTCAATAACTGCCGTGCAAACATTGTGAGAACAATGCTGCCCATTTCTAGAACCTGGAAGAATGTTAAATATGACGATATTGTTCCTCCATTATTAGGAATAGCCCTAACTGTACAAAATTGCAAATGTTCTAAGGGATAAACTGAGATTCACCATAAAAATCCTACACAACATTGCACAACAAATTCTTAAAAGATATGTGGGAGGTAAGTACAATTAATTCTTCACTCGAGTTTATAAAACCAATTGTGCAATCAGTTTCATGTATTTTAAGCCTATTGAACTTGAGTAACACTTCCAAACGCCGCCTCACATTTCCCTGTATATCTGCCCACTGTCAGTATATAACAAGAAGCAAAGAGACACATTTATTCCATGGCTCTGCTTGCCAGATGTTACCTTCGTGAGTGGTTTACCTAGATCACGTGACCAAACAATTACACGCCGCAACAAAAGGATAAATTAAACAACACACCTGTTTTCTGAAATATACCACATTATTCAGTTTGACTTCCTCACCAAAGTTCCCTGTATGGCATTTATCTGCTTGATGTCTTACCTGCAACAAAACAAAAACACCACCGTAAACACACTGCCAGTATTTCTATTAAAATCTAAATTTAACCAAATGTTCTTAGCAGTTATGTCTACAATATAATGACATAAAATACGAAAATTGGTATTCAAGTTCAGAACCTTCCAAGGATGCGACACGAGCATTTTCAACCCCCCCCCCTACCTCCCCCAGCATATAGTACCCTTTACACAGATAAAAAAAACACTTTTGATCTTAAAAATGGCTCCAACGATTTTGATTAACATACCATATGTTTACGATATTTTCATGACAAATGAAATATATACATACATCTTGAATTTTCTGTCCGCTGAAGTCCTCTTCATTTTGAGTTACTTTTGTTCAACTATAGACATAGGCAAAGAGTCTTCTACAAATGATTATTTTAGATTCAGGGGTCCTTAAAACACATTCCTCTGTTCACTGTACTAAGTACAAGGTATACACGGAGGAGGACACTTCGCGCACTGCCATTTAATAAAGATCTATTGCGCTACACCCCCAGGAGGCTGGACCACAAGACGCGCGGAAGTCCTTAGTAGTTTCTGGCTCCAAGATCCGTCCCACTGCTGGAGCTGCCTATAGAGGGCGACGAACGGCCCATACAACCAAGCAGCCCTCGAGTATTCATTTTTTCGAACAAGCATCTACAGCATTTGTGCGGCACCGCCATACGCCACGAAACCTAGAAGCACGCTTAGAACGTGAGAAGGAAACACAATGAAACGGAACTGATTGAAACAAAATCGTGATAGCTGATAAACATCTCGATATTCGTCCAGGGAAAGAAGGGTCAGTGGACGGGTATCGAACCTGGAGCTATCATCTGACTGTATAAACTCGCACTCCCCCAGATCTCTGATATCAGAGGAATGAAGACGCGGCGTGACCTCAGAATATGAATACCGCGGTCCCAGCTGTGAATTGAGTGTGAGGAGATGCCATGTCAACTTTATGTCCACCATAAAGTGCAGCAATGTCGTCGTCATCTCAAATGTTCCCGATTGGCGTATCACAGGGTGTACCTCAACACTCGCTCTGACGTCACACTGCAGCACCATCAGGGCTAGAGATCGCGAAGTGGTACGTACGTATGTGGCCAGCGGTATGTAGGTATAGCTTCATTCTGGAGAACTTTTACTAAATGCTAAACCACAAGAGAGAGACAAAATCTTACAAAAACATAGATCTCGTTAAAACACACAATGTATGTGTGGTTAATAATTTCTGAGACACTATTTTCTTATTTGTTTGAGACTTCCTGAATTAATAAATGAATCAATAGATAAATACATAAAAAATTAGAAAAAGTCCGTGATAGAGAGTGGAGTTTCAGGGCCTGTCGACAAGGTGATAGACAGAGAGAGACGAGAGAGAAAGAAAGAAAGAAAGAAAGAAAGAAAGAAAGAAAGAAAGAAAGAAAGAAAGAAAGAAAGAAAGAAAGAAAGAAAGAAAGAAAGAAAGAAAGAAAGAAAGAAAGAAAGCAGCATGACTTCAAAAGAAATATAACTTCAGCATCTTCCAAGGATGCCACATGAAGATTTTCAAGAAAATCCCTTCCCCCACCCCAAACTACCCTTCACAAGGAATCTGTTGATTTTCTCAAAATACAGCTACAACTGTGGTTTACTGAAAATCCCCATATTATTCATGAAGTTCTTCACCGCGCTGCAAAAGTTGGGGTTTGGTGCACACAATGGTGCGAATTTTGTGTTAATTACGCAGTGGATATGGTGACAAAATAATTATTAGTCAAGAATTGTGGCCCATTCGTTCCCCTGACCTATCTGCATATGACTTTTATATATGGGGAATGTTAAAGAATAAGCTGAACGCATGAAATCTGCACATGTTACATCATAAGCAATTAATTAACATGAACTTTTCCGAGTAAACAAGAATTGTTTTCGGACATATATGAGTTCATGTTAACGATCATCGGTTTCAACACCTGTTGTGATACAGGTAAGCCCAATCTAAGATAGTAGAGTAGTTAAGTGTTCCGTACTCAAGACTTGCCGGTCGTTTACGTGTAACTCTGGTATAGACCAAAGGCTTCACTTCACTTAGGAAAGAAGTCACGCTAAGAATTTGTACGACCGAAAAAGTCCATCGCCCTCCGTCTGGTTTGAACCCGTGACCTCAGGAACGTCATGTTATCCCTAGACCATGGAAGACAAGTATAACTACAACTTATAGTGAATTGCCAGTGTGAACTAAGTGAAGACAGAGTGAAAAAGGACAGTCACAGTGTAATACCCTTGACATATAAACAACTATTATGTTAATCTTTTATTTTTGAGATTTTAGTAATAGCAATTTTTCTGCTGTTAGGGATGAGTTTCCCGGCTGGGGGATGATTAATATGTTGTGTGATTACGGGCGGTGTTTTGTTGGGGGCAAAAGATGAGACCAAATTTGTGCGGGGGATAAAGATGCCATTATTTCAGTCTGTGACATTCAACAAATGCCACACAGTGGTCTGGCATTTTCACGTGCTCGCGGCGTCATTTTGCTCTACTATCTGCGTCATCAATAACTCAACGTCTGTAACACTCACATGAGCTTCTCTAGCACCCACTCGTTCTACAGAGTGCTAATCAACTGCATAATAAAAGAAAATGGCACTATACGCGGGCGTTGTCTTACATCGTGCTTGTAAGGATGCAATTTTACCATACAAAACGTGGGCTCGTTACTGAACGGTAACAGTGTGCAGTAGTTGACCAATCAGCAGGGAACAGAGGGGACACTTCGACCCAACACGGATCTTTTGTGTTTACCACCCCCAGTAGGGACGGATGAGATGGAGGAACTGTAGGAGACTATAGACCGGCCGACAGAGAACAGAGGGGACACCTCGACCCAACATGGATCTTCTGTGTTTACCACTCTCAGGAGGAAGGGATGAGATGAAGGAACTGTAGGAGACTATAGACCGGCCGACAGAGAGCAAAGGGACACCTCGACCCAAATTGGATATTTTGTGTTTACCATTCCCAGGAGGAAGGGATGAGATGAAGGAACTGCAGGAGACTATAGACCGAGCAACACAGAACGGAGGGGACACCTCGACCCAAAGTGGATCTTTTGTGTTTACCACCCCAAGGAGGAACGGATGAGGTGAAGGAACTGTAGGAGACTATAGACAGGCCAACAGAGAACAGAAGGGACACCACGACCCTACGTCAACAGATTGGGCCAATGCGTAAGAGTTTTAATGGGAGCTACGAAGCGAGTTGGTTACCAGTGACAGTCGACTGCATGCTGGAGAGAGCAGGGAACAGTTATTGTCAAACATCTTTACATCGGTTATGCATTGCACCACATCTTTATTTATTCCTTCACAAACCTGAGGATATTCGCAATATTACCCTGCTCGAACTGTGTAATATCTTATCAGTTAATTTTAAAAATGTAGGAGCTATTGTTATAAATATCACAAACATAATTCTTTACTAGTCTGTTCTAACAGACAATTATATGTGGAACACCTTCCATGCAGACTGCACATGTTGACGCTTTGAGTAAGCTAAGGTATCATAAAGCTTACTCTCAGTAAGCCAAACATAAACAGTTCTGGCTCGACAAGCAGGGGCATAATTCCACAAGAGGGGAACGTTTCTTCTGATACACCCAGTGGCCGGGACGGACGTTTATGTAAGTTTGCAGGATACAGGGACCGACTCTCCAGTACAAACAGACCTAAAAGTTTTCAATCTAATTGACCAACAGAGACAAGAGGGCACTCGGACGTAAATCCTTCTCCGGAGGGCGCGTTTCTTTATACGAACTGTGCTCTTCAGTTAAGGGCTCCATGGAGGATGATGTATAATCTCCAGCTTTTGATTAAAGCTATACTAAATGACAACATATACCAACAAAACTTGTGTTACATTTACATGAGTTTCTCTATGCCTTCTCCAACAAACTGAAGAGGTGTGATACCTTTTTACGTAAAAATAAATAAGTTCTAAATGTGAAAATAATTTATAAATATCTAAAACCAAATCAACACCTAATGGGAATGGCTATCAACTATGTTTCATTGTAAATAGGTATTTATTTTGCTCTGATAAGACTACTGCGTTAGTAATTTTTTGGTAAAAAGTCTTTTTTCGAACTCACAGCCTCAAAAATCTCTATAGGACAAAATATACGTATCACAGAGCAAATATCTAGTTTTAATTTTTACATATCGTCTTGAATATTCACAGGCAATAGTGTGGGGAAGAATTACTGAAAATAGTCACCTATATCTACTCCACTTTTGATAAACTAGAGGCCAAACATGCTTTCATTTCATTGAAGAAAAATCATCTATCCAACAGAAAAAAAAGACTATAGTTGTATTTTACTTCTTCATATAGTCATCTAATCTGATTGGTGGAAAATTATATCCAGGTGTAGAAACGTATAAAGTATTTACTCGTATCACACTGAAGCTTCAATATGTTGGATAGAGAACTTTGGACAGTAAATAAGCAAAAGTTTGCCCCGAGTCTAATAATTTTCACACCTCTTTATTCTTACAAAAGCTCATCGTTCTATCTATTTCACTGTAATTAAGATTGTAGAAATGGTTTTACTACTTATTTCATAGCAGGTACAATGGCAATATGAGAATACGATAGACTTAAGATATACTCAAATATTTTAAGAGCTGATCGCCTTGTGATGCCTTTGATATTCCATTCTCTTAGCATGACAAGGAGAGAAAAAGAAAAGACTTCCCATGTGACTTAGACACGAAAATATTTAAAAAAGAAGATCTCGGAAATGGTTAACGCCACAAAAAAGTGGCATTTAACGAGAAGAGTACTTTAAAGGGAATTCATATATAACAAAAGATACACATTTCATTTGTCATGAAAATGTCTTAAACATACTATGTTAATTTAATCAAAATATTTGAATATTTTTGAGAAAATAAAGAATGTTCATAGAAAGGATGGTTTGAGGTTGAGAGTTTTTGTTGGAAATCTTAGTGTCGCATCCTTGCAATTTTTCGTTTTCGAACTGTTCATAAAGACACAGGACCTTTTTTTAAAAAGTTTTTTTTTCAGGAACCTCAAAACGTGTATTTCCAATGAGATCTCGATATTGAATTACTGGGTGAAATGCAATATCTTCTATGTACAATGTAAAGCAGTACTGTCCAACTTTCTTATGTGCTTGGGCACATTTAACTCATGCCTGAGGAGGCGCGGGCGCCATCACTTGCCAGGGCAAGTACCCTTCTTTTGAGTGGAAAGAGGGAAACCACTGGTTAGGGAAGTAATGAATACAGCTTAGGTGTACAAAAACATAGTTCATGGGCGTGTACTGGCAAGATATTCGGAAGAAAAAAGTTTTGTTTTCAAATATTAATATTAGAAATCGTCGGAGTAAAAGTTTGCTTATGAGGGGCGCTAGAAAAATACGAGTTCAAAGCGAGGAAGGACTAGAGGGGATAACAACCAGCCAAGAAAGTCCCTGCTTTAACATGTTCTTATGACAGAATCTCTTCAGATGTAAAGCCAACTGATTATTAACTATATTATCTTGGGGAGAAAGAATATGGCGGTCCTCTGCTACTAAAGCGATCGTAACCGAGCGACAGAGCCACCTTCGTGAGGTCCCGTAGAACGCCTACTGTCCTTGAGTTTTTCGTGGTTTTCCCTGATCGGTAGATGAATTCTGGGACTCTCATCATCCACGATTTCCTTTCCAGCATTACCCTTTCATTCCCTTCTCTTCTCATGTTTCAAATTTGGTTCTAGGTTTGCGTGTGGCTGTGCCGGACAGATACTTGCTGAAAGGAAAGAGTATTCCCCGTGGACCCAGAACTGCTTTGTCGACTCTAGGTAGCAGTAGCACGGGTCTAAGAGCCTGGAACTCTTAGGTACTTCTGCGCGTCTCTGTGGCCTGTAGCCTGCTACGCGTGGGAGCCTCAATAGTCTATGCAGGTGTAAGTGTATAAACCTAAAAGGCTGGATACGTATAGCAGTGACATGAGAGCGGCAGGCTGACAAGAGAAATCTGGTGTAACGTTACGTTTCGTGTAATTACTTTGCGCTTTAATGCAGACAAGTTGATAATCGTGTTGCCCATGTTGCCAGTGCAAATCCCCCCATTTTACCGTCAAATGGGACGAGAAGACAGCTAAATATCTTTAGGTCTGAGGAGAGCAAGAACGCTAACTTCATCACGTGTATGTAAATGTGCAGGCGGACCATTAGCGGCAATGCCACCCTGGAGAGACATCCAATACGTACGATACCGAACCCCTCTAATTGCCATTCGAGAGCTAGTGAAAGTCGATAGTAATCTGCTGATAATGGTGGTGTTCCTGACACAGTTCAACTGCTGGCAATTACCACTGACTGTTATTGTCTTTGTTAATCTCAAACAGTTCGGCCTTTTAATTTAAGCGCCTGGTAATCTAACCTAAAAACACACTTCAGATATCAACTGAGGTGAATTTCAAAAATTAATTTCACCAATGGTGCATATCGTAGTTAAACACATTGATTTACACACGGAATATATGTCAGTATTATAATCTACATCCCCTAAACCGTTACAGCTAAAAACATAGTTTTTGCACTACATACTGTAGAGCACTTGGGGTAGAATGTAAGTGAAAATCAAGTTTGTAGGTCCAAAGTAACAATGTGAGATCCATATAAATTAATACACAGAAACAATAATTTTGGTACGCTGGTGTTCACTTAGGTGCATTTATTTAAAGAACTCTCCGTTCTAATGAGTTCAAACTTATGGTGAACTCACAAAACAGTATTTCTAACAAAATGAGCGGATAGATTTTTCAAAATTATAAATTTATAGTGAACAGTTCTGTTTATATATAATTTTAAAGTTACTCAATTTTTGTAATAAATTACATTAAAGTTTCTAAATTGTATGCAAAATATGACAAAACTGCTTCACTCATTATGAAGTTCATATGATGTTTTAGCAACTCAGAATATTTTAGCTTCCTTGAAGCGAGAAAAAGCCGCATAACTGGCCGGGAGGGAACGGGGCGCTAACCACGTCCCAGCCTCCAGTACTGCACCCCACTTATGAGGCCTGCAGTGGGCAGAGGTGGGGGACGTAGCGTCTGGGCGGTAAGCCTTGAGCGTTGCGCTAGGAATTATTATAATGACTATACCTTCGCCGGCTGCACTATAAACAACAGCACGTGTTTGAGTAACACTTCATTAGGTGATCGGACCGCACAACTTCCATGTTAGCAGGCGCGAATGGAAATATAGTCCCTTAATTAACATACAAAATAGCATTAAGATTAAAATAACTACAAGAATTATTCGCAAAAACAGTTTGAAAATCCAACAGTAAGAAGCGAATTGTTTTAAGCGTATTTGCATGACACACATATTAAGTCGCGGCAATCATAGCGGCCCGCGGAGGAATACAAGTGCACTTTGTTTAAAGTAAGGCCGGTGAAGATCCAGTAAGCTACAAAAAAAGCATTCATATCTTTATATCACATTCTTTTTCTCTTGCGATATAACAACTCGGAAGTTTGTAAACGAAGAAATAAAAGATAGAACCTTACTCCTTATACGAATGCTATAGTACGCATATGTATATACTAGTAATGTGTAAAATAGTGGAAATATGGATTTTGAAGCCCGTTGACCATACAAACAATTCAGGTTAACGTCCGCGTTTAAGCATGCCAGGCGAAGATTTTTACGAAAATTCTTCAACTCAGAAACGCTTTATATCTGATGTGTTGCAATCACATGACTTTCTCTACCCACTCTTGTACAAACTACTCTTACGAAGGCTTATTCTTCTATCTACTTCATGTTAACCGAGACAGACAAGGTTGTGTTACATAGATATAATTGGAATATAAATAAATAAGCAAATAAATGTTAACAAGGTTGTTTGTTGTTGAATTTCGTCCCACAGAGTTCTTATTTACGTGTGAGTAAATCTACTGACATTGGGCTGTCGCTTTTAGGCATATGCTTAAAAACCATCGGTCTGGTCCGAGTTTGAACCCGCGTACTTGGGTCAGTAGGCCAATCCATAACCAACTGAGTCACTGAGACCAACACAACAGGAATATGGGAACACAGCAGGCTTAACCGATAGTCAAATATTTTAAAGCTGGTCGCTATGTTATGGCTTTGCATGACCAGCGGAGAGTAAAGGAAAAGCAAGAAACAGCTTCCTATCAGGAATAAGTATTAGAAATTTCAAGCCAGTAACAAGGAATGTGTCGAAAATGGTTAACTCTACAAAAAACTTAATTTGAGATAAATTGGGTGCTTTAACGAAATCTATATTTTATGTGTAGTACAGTTTTATACATCTCTTACGGTTATGCAAATGTAATTCACAATAAAGAGTTCTTTAGTGGTTGACTAAACATGGCGAACAAGCCTTTTCTGGCCCAAGGCTTACTGCCCGGCCACTGCATCTCCCGCCTCTGCCTATTACAGGCGCCATTAGTGGGGTCCGGCATTGGAGGGTGGGACGTGGTTAGCGCCTCAGTCCCTCCCGGCCGGTATATGCGGTCTTCGCAATCAGGTGTCGCTAGTTCTTAATCAAGTAGCCCCTAAACTGACCCCTCAAGGACCTAATTAGGCTTAGTGGACCCCGAACTGCTGTCACAGTTTGAGAAAATCCTCTTGGAAAGCAGCGGCGCTACCACCGCGTCAAGGAGGCGACCATTTTAGGGGCTATTCGCAGAAAATTAAAAACTTAATTATACATTTCATTTGTCACTTTCTTGTACCTAGAAAGAAACGTGAAGGTATGAGGTCTGATTTTTATATATCCTTAACGGTGTTCCAGTGGTCAACATTATAATAATAAGCTAATTAATTCTATTTCCTGCACAAAAGGTCATGAAAACACTTGAGGTTTTGTTCGTATGTCGGGTACATAAGCTGTAACAAAAGTTTCTGTAAATATGACATGGTTTAGAGGCGCACAAGCCCAGAAGTGTGTAAACAAACAGCGAAAAGCTTTTAATGCCACAAAACTGAGAAAGGAAACACGAGAAATAAGAAAGGTAAATGTTTTTGAGAGCTGATTCATCAAGTAAGAGCGAAGTTCAAGAACCCGGGAGTAACGTCTGATAACGACGCCTGGCTTTTGTTCCCTACGTTCGGGGACCTGTAGACACTAACCGTAACGCCAAGTCGTTTATAACCTTATACTAGGTGCCTGCATATCTAAAAAATACGATGTTTGCACTCACATAACTTTCTCAACTCTTGTACTAACTATTCTTACAAACGCTAATTCCTTTATCTTCTTATGAAGATACTTAAACATGTGTAGAAATCTTATTGCGTATTTCCTTGTAGGTGAAAGAGTTAGGCTTGACTGAATGCCAAGTCTTTTAAAGCTGGTCGCTAAATCAAAGCTTTGAATCCCGTTCTCTCTGCATAGCCAAAAGACAAGAAAAGTGAATAACGACCTTCCATTTGAGAGAAGTATATGCATTGCAAAACTGACACAAATAACAAGGAATATCTCCGAAATGGTTTACTCTACAAATTTATTCGGACATAAATTGCGTGTTTTAATGAGATCTATGTACATTTTTTGTACAGAAAGATTTAATCCATCTCTTACGGTATGCAAATTATGCAAAAGTCTTTCAGAGTAAAAGGACTAAGTGGGCTATAGCGAGAAAATTCAAAATATACGTTTCATTTGCCATAAAAGTATCATAAACATACCGTATTTTAATTAAAATGGTCAGTCATCTTTGAGAAAATCAAAATTTTCAAAAATTTTCCCCCTTAAAGGATAGCTTAGGGTAGAGGGCTTCTTTTTTTTTTTTTTTTTTTTTCAAAACCTTCGTGTAGCATCCATGAAGGATATTATAAACTTAAATACCAAATTTGGTTTTTAATCGACTTTTCGTTTTGGAGCTATGCTGTTCACAGACAGGGGGCCTCAAAACGTATATTTCCTGTGAAATCTCGACATCGAAATTTTGGGTCGAATGCAGTACTTTCCCTACTTAGACGTACTATACAAAGTAAAAATGTGACTCTACCGATTTTTATTAAAATACCATATGTTTAATATATTTTCATTACAAATTAAATGAATATGTTGAATTTTCTGGGCATAGTCTCTGAAGTCCTCTTCATTCTGAATGACTTTTGCATAACTGATAAACCGTAAAAGATAGACAAAATCTTACTAATCAAAGGACGCAAGTCATGTTAAATACATATTTTCTGGACTTGACTTTTTGAAACATTCCTTATTAGTAGTTTGAATGTTCAGATAGTTCAATTTTTTCAGAAATAGGAGGTTATTTGTTTTTCGTCCTGCAAACAGAATGGAATGTAAAAGCCATCACATGGATATCAATTCTTAAGAGATTGACTATACGTAAGCCTACGGTAATCTTCTATTCCTATTGAACCTATAGCGAAATATGTAATAAAACCTTTTCTACAAATGTATATCTCGATTAACACAAAGAAGATAAAAGATGGTGAGTAGAGAAAGTCATGTGTGCAAAACCGTTAGTTATTTTTTATTTTTTAAACCTTTCTCTCCCTGCCCTTTGCTGGACACAGTCATTTTCGTGTAGGTATTTATTTCCTGGTGCTTGCAATCTCATGTTTCAGATTATGTAATTTCAAAGACACGTTTGTTTATTTTTGTGTAATTAGGAGGAACACATATGAAAGAGTAATTACTCGAGGAGAACCACACATATTACCTGTTCCTTTGTGAACACATTCTTTGTCCTTGGCAACAGTAATAGCTTTTTTCCTTTGCTTCTCCCCAACAAAAGGACGAGCAGATGAAAGTGAAGATGTACTGCTAATGGCCCACACTTCACTTTCAACTGAATCATTCAAACTCACGTGCTTCTTCCTATCTGACCAAATCTCTGTAACTTATTGGCACAATGTGCTCAAATTTTCATCACACTTTTGCATCTAAATATGCTTTATTTGAATGAAAATTGCTTTATGTATCAAGCATTTTTTTTTTTTTTAATTTAAACCCTATTTATATTTCAATGGAAATATAGGCATTGCATTAAAAATTTATAACTGCTTTTCACGAAGAAAATATATTTTTGTTCGATCAGTCAACTGTAAAAATACTACTGAACAGGCCATGAGAAATTCAGATAATTATCTGAAATAGTATTCCAGATGAGTGTTATCTATAAACAGTGGACAGATAGGGCATTTCCACTCCCCTTAAGCCCTCAAAAATGTATTTGACATAAATGTGTGGTGTAAGGGATCTATATTGCATAGTAGCTTTCTGAGATTTACAGTAATGCAAAAGTCTTTCAGAATAAACAAGACTTCAGGGGCTATTTCTAGAAAATTCAAGATAACATTTTTGTATTCATAAATATTTTTAAATGTGGTATTTTATTCGACATTCTTAGCGCCATTTTGGAGAAAATGAAAATTCTCAAAAAGTTTTCATCTAAAAGATGGTTTGGGATGGCAGATAGTTTTGAAAATTTTCGTTTCTCAGTTATGGTGTTCTCAGGGGCATACACATAAAAACACACACATATTTTATTCTGGTTTTTTTTTTTTTTTTTTTTTTTTTTTTTTTTTTTTTTTTTTTTTTTTTAAGTGATTGATTTACTTTTTTTTTTCTGGGAGCCTTAAACATTTATTTCGGGTGAAGTATCGCTATCGAAAATTTGGATGTAATACAATAAATACTTGCTCCACTCTTTGTAAGCAGTAGTAGACAAAGTGAAAATGCATGGTGGGGGTTTCTAAGAATAATTCTAGAAGCTATATCTCAACAAATGATGGTAATTAGGCAAAGTCATGTGAACATAACAAATTAGATTTTAAGGATTTCCAAAGATACACGTTTTTATAATACTAGTATAGTTCTAGTTGTCTGATGGTTTCGCAATATTGTCCGAAACTCGCTGTAAATGGGTGGGTGGTCGCGAAACCGGGCTAACAATCATTTCGTCACAACAGAGAGAAATGGACTATTGCACATGTCTGATGTGCAAACTTTGGAGGAACATAATCAAGAAGTTCCTTCGTTATTGTTCTTGTGCCATTATACTTCCTTGATAACTCAATACCAAGAAGACATGACCGGCCAAGATTGTCTACATCATCATATTCCTCAATACTACCATAAGAATATATTATAAAATATTTAAATGGTTCATCGTTTTCAACCATTATGCCTCATAATTTACTAATTAGCACTTTTTGCTTATTTTCCTGATTATTTTTTTACCGATGATTTGGTGCTTACAAACCTATCACATGTTATTTTAAACTACATTATTTTTTGTGTTTCATTGTAGCTGTTTTTGCTAGGCCCATCCATTAATTTGGAATAACTAATAAATAGCCCTTTTCTTCTTTTTAATTAAACTGCGAAAAAACCTGTTGGCTCGATTTTGGGGTAACCAAGCTGATGAAAAGAAAAACAGCACAAAATTGAAAACTTTGTACTTTGTCACACGAGATATGGTAATATTAGCCCGACTCACAGAAGCTACTTTGAAACACTCCAATAGATGGCGGCATATACCATTTTCTGCATGTTGATGGTTAGCCGTTTTTGCAAGCACCTATTCAGTTTAAAGTCATGTTCTAGTTCAGCAACGGTGCCTAGAGGGAACATCGTTTCGAGAGGAAAACGCTGCTGGTGCCATCTATGAAGAAGCACGGTCCGCTGCTTACTGTAAGTCTCTGACGAGAAAACGTCTGAGAGCTTTTCTACTTCAGGAAGCAAAACGGGAGGCAGCAGTCCATGGCAGCTCACGCTGATATCGTACTACTCGTATATTAACTACTGGGTTCCTCTGAGGAGAATATATTGTGGCTGTACGAAATGTGTTTATATGAAAGATTATGGCTAAAGCTTCAACTTAACACTGTTGTGCTATTTAGCAATGGGGTTAGTAACACTACGTGGTCCCTGCATCGGGTGCAACATTAGTACCCCAGCATTGCGTACAAGAGTGTGTTTTCAAGAGATCCAAACCTTGTTAATATGTTGTAGCCATTATCTTTTTCACAGTACCCTAGAATTGTTAAATACAGAGAGCCAATGAACTAAGAACCGGCTGCGCGGTGCTTTTTCATTGGGTATGTGGACAAATGATTCCGCACTGCTGCTACAATCGTCACGCTACTGACGCGGCTTTGCTCTGCTCTGCTCTGGTCCTGCAGTATTGACAGTGATACAGGTGCTTTAGGTATTACGAATATTTTGTCCTGTAGATATATGTGTTCTAACTGCACAGCGTGTGTATATTTATTTGTGACTCGTATGTGTTAATTCAGTCTTCCAGTCAAGTGAAAATACGATTTCAAGAAACAATTACGGATGTAAAAGTTTCGGGCCTACAACAATCCATAAACTTTATAATAAAGTTCAGATCTCAGGAAGCGTTCATGACAAATAAACCTGAAACACAATGTAGGGTCCTCAATCAAAGAAATATTAGACAACGTCGGGTTGGTAAATAAAGCCTTTAAAAGTAGTTTGACAGATGTTGTAGGTATGTTTCCATCGGCGTCATTCTATGATAGACACAGACGGCAACGAGCGCCGGTAATACGAACAGGAAATGCACCGTGCAGCCGGTTCTTAGTTCATTGGCTCAGTGAGGTTCTCGTGAGAGGAACACAGTATATAATTCAAAGCCATGCAGTGGAGGGAAAACGTTGCTATAAAGAAGCACGGCCCGACTACTTACATGATTGGTTCTGTAACATACAACTTGTATCGGATTGAGAAAGGAATAGCCAGGGGTCGGCCAGCTTCAATCAGGGACAAAATAGACCTGGCGCTGCTGCTTTGCTACTCACAAATTCACACAATGCGTTTTAAATGGCTCGCATTCGGGCGGTGCAGGGTTCGATTTCTGGGGCCCAGACTCTGACCATGAGTTTTTGGTGGTTTTCCGTGGTTAGGTTGATTTCTAGTCTACCACTAATTTCCTTTCCCTCATTTCCTAATCACTTAGCTTCCATTTTCATATTTCAGGTAGCCTTGCATAGTGTTGGTCAGTGCTAGAAAGATGGCGTAGATGCTTGTTTGTTCTCTGCTCTGCCGAAGGGAAGCCTTCTCTGAGCAGCTCGACGATGTGCACGGGTCATGAAGTTTGGAATTGTTAAAGGCCTCTGCGCGTCTCTAATTTAGTCTACACACTTATCTATAATGTTAAAATCCTTGCATACACTTTCAGAAGTTATCATAGTACGAGTAATTCATCAAAAACAAACTGTGACACATTTACCCTATTATAGCTCTGTCTGGTTACTTTTGGTGACATTTCGTCTGCTCAGTCGACACCAATACCAGAAACTGTTCTTAGAAGATACCCTAGGTAAACAGGGGTACCTAATTACGGCCGTAATTAGTGTTAATTGTAGTTCTTAAGTTGGCGATAAAGATCTTATCTTGCAGGTAGGTAAACTGTTCGGTTTAAATGGTTGTGCAGATGTTGTGTCACAAATGGTATTGTTTTAATGCAGCCTAAAATAAGTGTTTCACGCTTCCTCATTGTAGGTTTTACAACACAGTTCGTATTAGTAATTCCAGTACGATATATTTAACCAGAAAAGTGTTGCTTCAAAACATGGTTTGCAAAGTAGGTTTTACAGAATAACTTGATTTTACTAAGTTCTATGGTAAGGTTGGCAGTACTTTGATTTAGTGTAATCTCGGTAATTTTTACGATTTTAGAAGCTGCGAATAAACCCTTTCTCCTATTAGGAAGATCTTTTGTGTCTATATCCCTGAAGGGACGATTCCTAAAGGTGAGGTGAAAGGATACTAAGGGTGGCCCGATTGAGGAGAGTGGACAGCAATGAGCAGGGTCCTTTACAGCTACAGACTGAAATTCCCCGACGACGACTACTGCAACCGGGTTCCCTATATACCATGCGGGTTTACAAACCTCTGGGGAGTCCTGGAAACGGAGACTTTCCCGATTCGGAGGACGAGGATTTACAGAGAACAAATTTCCTGCAACGCCGAAACCCCCGCCGACACTTGGAACCAGAATGTGATGTGAAATAGAAGGATAGAAAATTCGGAGTATGTAATTATCCTTCCCAGCGACTCGAGTAACCTCCGAAAAAATAAATGGGTCACGGAAATCGAACCCATGCCCTCCCGAATGGGGGCCATAGACGCTACCGTCGGAGACATTCACCCTGGGTACACAGCACCATGCAGTATGAATTGTACTTCAAAGTTTTTTTTTTTTTTTTTTTTTTTTTTTTTTTAAATATATATATAGCGCGTTTAAATTAAGAAATTTAAAGATATGAACAAGTTTTGTCAGCAAATACACTATTCAATTTAAAGTACAAATAAATATGTTTATATTACCTACGTTAAGTTACTTCAATAGTTTCACATTCCTCCAAATTTTTAATTTCTCCCCCCAAAAATGTTCTTGATGGCACAACTTGCGTCAAGATCCCCCCGATTTGGGCGGCCCTGTTCTATTGTAACTCCAACAAAATGTGTAAAGCTTTGACCTTTTCTAGCCATTTGGCCTGAAGGCCTGATTACGTATGTTTGTTAAGCGAAATTACGCAAATAAAGGTGTATTCGGAACGGTAAAGTTCCTATGATTTTCTATATTTATTGGCACATACTTTGGTGTTTTATTTAAACATAGCTTAATAGCTTAACATAAATAGATAGGCAAAAATGTCGATATTTTCTATACATTCAAAACATCTCTTCAGCTACATTGATAACAAAGTCCCATAAGCATCCACGCATTGCGATCACCGTTTGTTTTACGTGGGTACATCCCATTTTTACCGGAGATGATTCGAACCTAGTATGAAAACACGATATTTATTGCTTTAATCAAGCTTCATAAATCAGATAGCGCAAGTAATTAAGGTCAAATGTATCCATTATATACATTTTGGTTTTAAAACCTGTTTCAACTGAAAAGAAATTGAGCTGTAGGTACATGAGGTAAGTGATAAACATGAAACAGTTTAAAGTAAACCTAGATCACGTAAAGAGTAGGTATACATTAACATTCTGTAAGTGAACCCGCCAGCCAGCTCAATACATATTACATGATACAGAGTGGACTAGGACGTTTAAAATCCCGTCACGTACACTGCTTGGGGAGTTTGATTTATATCGATTGGTACCACTGCACTCACTATATGAATACATACTAGAGAGGACAGTTCTGCTAACGACGGACCAGCTCCGTTATATCTTACTTTAATAATTTTTACACTGCGTTACTCGATGTTGCTGAAGATTTCATTAATTTCATTTATCGGCCACGCTGTTGTACAGTGATCTAGAGGATTTTTATGAGTATTCACTTAACTCTTATAATTGTAATTTCGTATAGTCCCAGTATACTTAATAACCAGATTGAGGATTTCTTAAGCGCTAATGCCAGAACGAACGGATATTAGGTGGCGCTGCAACTAGACTTAAGGCAGTAACGTCACAGATTCCACCCCTATCCACACTCCCTGTTGCACCTCGTCCTGTTGTCTTCAAGTGCCGATCCCGTGTCGCTTTCTCTGGCCACAGTAATAGGTACATACATGGTTATATACAGAAATACAATATGTGTAAAACACGCAAAGAGAAAATACACGAATATATTAAAGAATCTGGTTCACTGTATATTGCTGTTACTAGTGATATAATCAAATGAAGACTGTGCCATTCAGAAATAGGAGGTAACAAGCCTTTAACAATATACAATACGTATTGTTGCAGTAAACGACATTGCCAACAGGTGCAGTTGGGGGGTTCAAATGAACAGTGAGAAATTACACCTACCTCATATCCAAGCACACAATCTGACCTTTATTGCAGATTTATGCAACAGGTTAATATCTCATTTAACAAATTACACAATGCATGTCTTAAAAGTTTTATGGAGAAGTACACTAAAAGAACCGCACCAAGTGCAAGAGCAATACGGAAGGGGTACTTAAAATGTGCATATGGAAAGATACTTGATTATATAAGAGGTTCTGTAGCTGATAATTCAATTTGTGACGTAGAACGCAGTTTTTCACGATATAAGGAATATCTTACAGCAAATCGCAAAAGACTCACCTTCAATAACTTCAATACACCGCAATTGGTGTATGCACAGAAGAAAGAATAAAAATGTACATCTTATAGAATATCGTATCACTAAAGATACGAGCTATACTTCTGAAAATGTATAGCATGCATATTAAAATGTGTAAACGCATTGTATATTAAATCGACAATTGTCCGGGGTGAGGCACGTCGAATCCTTGGAAGATGCTGAATTGAAATACAACTTCTGTATTTGACCGATTTTTCGTTTTTTGGGTTATGACACGCCGACCCGCACGCACGCACATAGTCTTCCGTGGTCTAGGGATAACATGGTAGCCTGTGGTACCCGAGGTCGCAGGTTTAAATTCGGCGGAGGGTTCAATGGATTTTTTTGGACTTCCCTCGGAAGGGAAGTAAAGCTGTTGGTCCCGTGTCGTTGATTTACGGCATGTAAAAGTACCTGAGATCTGATAAAGAGGCCTCTGAGCAAAATATAGGGTACACTGAAGTGAAGAATGTGATTTTCTAAAATAAGTTAGATGCTTAATTTTTTGCACAGGCATTTCCAGCAACTAAAGAAATTGATGTACCAAATTGCAGTCCAATATATACTCACATTCTTTATATATTAAGTGATTCAGTTTTATTGTCTATAATCAAAATCTATCTCCTCCAACAGGTTTTAACTACAAAGTTGTTTTTTTAAAATTATATCTCTTATTACCTTTGTAACAAGTTTTCATATAATGAATAGTTTTTCTTAAAAAATGTTTAATACCGCAAAGCGTAAAAATATCATAAAACAGGGCATTATTATATTAATTTTTTTTTAAAAAATTATAAGCAATATCAAAATTCCAAACGGATATTTTAGTGCCCGTGTTCTGAACTATATTAGAAAAAATGTTTAGATCCAGCTAGATTTTTGTGGAAGAAGAAGATAGATTTCGAATATGAGAAAGTAACAAAAAATTCTTTCCGAGAAAAATTAATTTAAAGATGAAATGAAAGGTGTGGGCATGCTACTTCAAAAATGGCATCCAAAAGAAGTGTTCTCCCCTTCCTAGGGGATTAAAACTTCACAGATATATTCTATAAGGTATGGTGCGTTTTTTGCAATAAAAATCCCAAATTGGATTTTACCGAACAGGCCAAAATATCACTTTAGTGTTCCCTCAAGCGTCTGTCACACCCAATATAGAATGGGATGATGAGAAACACAGCAGTTAAAGAGCGTCCATAAATAAAAACTTAACTTCAATTTTACACACATACACAGATATGTTTCCAAAAATGTTTTGTATATTCAGCATATTCCGAAAGATGTATTTCCGGTGAAATGTCGATATTGAATTTTTGATTGAAATGCTATTTTTTTCTACTTACTAGAAGAGCAAGTGAAAATGGACACAGGATAATGGAAATATGTATTTGTGATGAAATCTTGATGTGTAATTTTTGGGTGGAATACTAGGCACAAGGTATAGCATAGGTAGCGTATGGCAGATTTCCAAATGTGCACGCAGGCCACAAGCACGTTAAGTGGTAGGGAGCTGGCCGTGTGGTTTTATATGGAATTTCAGCTCACAGGTCGAGTTTAATGTAGCGAGTATAATGTTATGTTGTCAAGTTGCCTGGAAGATAATACTGGGGGAACACGTGCTGCCCGCCCGCCTGCCTGTGTGCGGATATTTAATTCCAACACCCGGCCTACCAAGTGATAGTCAAACATTTAAAAATCTAACAGGCTATCTGTACAAACACGATAAACAGCACTTCAAGCAACACATCTCAAACAGTAAGGAATCGAAGTAGTGATTTTGGAAACCCTTATTCTTTTATCTACTTCATATCCACCGAGATAAACATTCATAGAAATTATGTTATTGTTAATTTTCTGGTAGGTACAAAGGGAATATGGGAATACGTAGCCTTAAACGATCTGTAAGAGCTGGTCGTTATGTAATGAGTTTGATATTCTATTCTTTTTCCATTGCCAAGAGATTAAAAAATCCTATTTGAAAAAAGTATAAGTACATATACGAAAATTAAAAATAATATATCTCGTAAACGGTTATCTCCACAATAAGTTTGACATAAATTGTGTTTTGTATGATATTTGGTTTAACTTGTCTCATGACTAATGACAAGGAAAGAAATGTTGAAAAGAGACGCTCACCTCTCTGTCGTGATGAGCAAGATGGGAGAAGACTCAACTCCTTCTATCCAATGATGCTGGACTGAAGAGGCAACTATCAATGGATTTCCCTGGTTTCGGTCCGCAAAACATATTTTCTACCCTCTGCCACTAACTTGCGTGGTAGAAGCGTCCTCCCACTTTTAAAGCCCTTGAGAGAAGCTAAACCACCGTGACAATAACAAGGTAGGTATTTGTGCAGTAAGACTTTGTCCCCTTATGTAGGGCTATAAGCAGGAAATTCAAGATATAAATTTCATTTGCCATGAAAATACCTTACACATATGGTATTTTAATCCAAATCGTTAGAGCCACTTTTGAGAAAATAAAAAATTTCCAAATATTTTCCATATAAACAGTATTTTTGCGTGGACGATTTACTTTAAAAGTATTATCTTTTGAACCAAGGCTAGAAAAACAAAATTATATGACAGATTTTGTATGTTATACTCTGGTGATGATAGAATTTTATAAACGAGCTGATTTCAAAATTACATCGTGTGTAGCATTTGATATAGGATAATAAAATTCAGATTTAAAATGTAATACCTTGAGAAGTAAATATATATACTGAAATTTAAAACCGTGGAATGTTTATATAAGACTGCATTGAAAATACTTCTCAACTAAATTGGCTCAAAACTTCAGAAAATCAAATTTTCGGTTAGCATGCCCATATGGAAGTACGTGAGCGACGAAGGAAAGTAATCTCATTTCGATAGATAGGTAGGTAGGTATATTACACCCCCTAAATGAGTAGATATAATTCAGTATTTAAGAGACCAACCCCAATTTCCACCTGAGTTTGAAGAGCAGGCAATTAGCAGGAATAACTCTCTCACAGAGAGCTAATTAACGAATCCCTTCACTTCAAAAGAAATCCGAGTAAATTAGGTTTTCGTGCACACCACTGCACACCGCCTCCAGGTCGTACCTGGACAAAAGCTGGCTGTATGAATAATACAGTGTGCTTGTTAGTGTCGGCCCATTGTCTTCTCGCCTGTCAGGTGTTTCAGCCAGAAAACTGACACGTTCACAAAACATGCCAAATTCATCTTAACGTTCGTTTTCTTACTTTCAACAGCGCCTTTGTACCAAGGCGATATTAACTATTTTAAGAAAATCAAGCAAGGATTAGTATTCAAAAGGATCAAATACTTTATTGTTTTTGAAAATATTCCCCTTTAACATCAACACATTTTGAGACCAGTCCATAAAGCAATGATGCCACACTTGCAGGGTCACCAAGTTTTCATATATCCCATTGTTTCATCTCATGAAAGACTGCACGTATTTATCCTTGGAAACATTAGATGCTAAGTTAGGTTTGTATGTCTGAGAGTCCATGGTTCTGACCTTTAGGGCATCTATATACTCAGTTGTTACTTTTACTGAAAGAACAATGTGTTATGATAGTGTAAAATTATATTTCTTTTTGGACGTTTTCACGAACTTTAACAATAATTTGAGGTTAAGGGAAATTTGTGTATCTATCGGCAGTAAATGGTACGTCTGTCTTCTAATGCTACCCTAGCAATGTGCGCCGTTTTAGAGAGAGAGAGCAACCATCTTACCAACACTGAGAATTTGAGTTTTGTAGAGTTAGGTTCTGGTCGAAAGACCGACTGAGCGATCGACTTTTCTTTTCAGGATCATAATAATATATCCAACATTCATCACCAGTAATACATTCCGAACCAAATTTGAAGTGGCGCTTTGGAGGTTTTCCAGAGTTTTTCTGATCAATCAATGCGTTGTTGTTTTTGATCGAAGCAGTTTACGTGGAATTCATCGATAACCAAGTTTTCTCACGTTTAACTATTGATTTAAATGGTTTGGATTTGACTCGTACCAATACCCAATATCTTCTTTATCTGATTACCCTCCCCGTATGTAGGACTTACAAGCCAGTGCCTGGGGTCAGACGCCTGTTGGGGAGCAGAGTGGACCGGACAGAGTGGTCAGCTCAGCATCAGGTATGAGAGTGACTAAGAGGATGATATGAAATAGATAAATGGAAAGGTGATGATGGAGCATTTGTTGGAATGAGTGGCGGGGGAAACCAAGAAAACCTGCCCAGAAGCCACTCGTCCACCACGAGTACCACATGCGGGTCCCTGGGATGGTACCCGAGTCGCCTTGTGATAGGCGAACGGTAACACCCAATGTTACCCGAATGGATTCATAAGATGTCTGTCGATCTTCAAGCGTTGCTCGAACATCAGCAATATTTCATCACTAACAACAGTTCCTGTACATTCTTCACGAAATTCATCACTAAAAACCATTTCTCTTGAATTCGCTGCACAATTATGAATTGTTGCCTTAAAAATACGACAAATGAATTTTTAAGTGGAACTTCATGTTGTTTAGGTGTTACTGTACTTGTTTCTACAACTATACGAAATTGAACTGCTTATCTATATAAGCACATGGAATGCCAAACTTCCTTAGCCAAGCATAGGTCTGCTGCCCACAAGGCTGTTCAAGAAGCCCGCAGCAGTAGCCCACATGAAAGGTATCAAGCAACGTGATACAAGCAGCGCCCAGCTGCTGAAGCCCCCCCCCCCCACCCCCCAGTGTAATTAAACCATGCAGTGTTGTGTTAACTCTGTCTGCCTCATCACAAACTGTTAACATTACTTCAGGACGAAGGAAAATTGTTTCCATTTATTATGTATCAGTTCAACTGCGTTCTTGACGAGGTAGCGCAGGGATGGCTTCATAGCAACAGCTCTTTGCGTCAGGGCGAAAAAATAAAAACAAAAAAGGACGAATAGCAACTTTTTGAAAATTCAACCCAATAAATATCTCAAAAATGCTTAATTCCATAAAAATTTACGTCTTTAGAGAAATCTCCCCCTTTACTTTTTCTGCTATAGTTACACCAAATGAAGCGGGCTTGGGCGACTCCCGCATTACATCGAGCGATCTTTATTTTTTTTGTTTTAACCTGCTAAACATCTATCAGTCAAGGTGGTGAGAAATTTGCGCTCTCGGAGCACAAGTTGCCCAGCCCTGAAACGGAGGAAGTATTGTATTCTGCCCAAAAAAACCTATATGTTCCGAGATTCCATCGAAAATACACGTTTTCAGACTCTCTGATTGAAAAAGTCTGTGAATAGTATAACTCAAAAATGAAAAATCGGTTAAATCCCAAACTGGGCATTTAAGTTCAGCATATTGCAACAAAGCGACATGAGGATTTTCAAGAAAATTCCCCCACCCTTTACATGGAAAGATATTAAAAATGTTGATTTTCTCAAAAAACGCCCTTAACGTTTTAAGATATTTTCATGACAAATGAAATGTAGATATATCTTGAATTTTCTGGGAATAGCCTATGAAGTCCCCTTCATTTAGAATGACTTTTGTATAACCAACAAACCATAATAGATAGACAAACTCTTACTACACAAAGAATGTATATAGATTTCGTTAAAACACACAATTTGTTCTTGTTTGGTGGATGTAACTATTTCCGAGCTTTTCCTAGTTGTTTCTTTGAATTTTTAAATACTTGTACTTTTCTCAAATAGGAAACCGCCACTCACTGTTTTACTTTCTCTACTACGTATACTAGGTAGGGGAAGTTGTACTCGAGCCAAAATTTCGATGTCGCGATTTCTCTGGAAATATATTCTTTGAGGCCCACTGAATTAAAAAAAAGCATTTTTAGAAAAGATCCGTTGGGTGCCTGTGTATGTCTGTCTGTGAACAGCGTAACTCAAAAACGAAAAGTCGCTTAAAAACCAAAGTTGGTATTTAAGTTTAATATCTTTCAAAGATGCGACACGAAGGTTTTGAAGAAAATACCTCCATCCAAAATTGCCCTTTACGTGGAAAACGTTTCGAAAATGTTGATTTCAAAAGTGGCTCTAACGATGTTGATTAATGTCATGTGTTCAAGGTATTTTTATGGCAAATGTAAGGTATATTTTGAATTATCTGGCTATAGCCCATTAGTCCTGTTTCCTCTTGTATACTTTTTCTTAACTGGTAAACTGTAAGAGATAGACCATATCTTACTGTACAGTAAATGTAGGGCTCGTTAAAACACACAAGTTATGTGTAAATGCATTTTTTATGCGGAGTGAACCGTTTTGGAGATATTCCTTGGTATTTCTGTGAGGCTTGCAATACTTATAGGTACTTCTCTCAAATCGAAGGTCGTTATTCAGTTTTTATCTGTTTGATCGTGCAAAGAGAACGGGATATCAAAGCTTTAAAAGATTGGACTACCGCTCAAAGCCTACTGTATTCCCATATTCTCCTTGTGCCTATAAGGAAATTATCTGTAGTAATATCACTAGAGGGTTTAATTCGACATAGTTTTGCAAGTGCGAAGCGCGAGAAAAATTATTCAAAATATGAAAACCACGAGTGATATTTGTTTAAAGCATTCTGTGAAATAATTAATAGCTCATTTATTTAATAGTATTTAATATTAATAGTGATTTAAGGGTAAACAACTTGCAATAAGATTCATATATTTTAATTAATATTTATTTTCACCGTTGGCATGCAACTAATCCAGTAGGCTGTGAGAACAAGAAGAACAATAATTTTAGCATTTCATCCATGAAAATGAATTAAACATATGATGAATATAAATTAACGTTAGTAGGTTATTCATTAAAGGTAACTCTGCTATGTTTAAAATTACGTTATTCTGACTTCGCCTCTTCAGTTAAAATATCAATATCCTTACTAGAATATTCGCGAAATATTTTGTCTTCCATTTTGAATAACCTGTTTTTTTACTGTGCATGGATGCTTCAAATCTTCAGAAACTTAAGAAAGTGTTTAGAATGGCGGAATAGAGAAGAGTAGGTGAGTTTGTAAGAATAGTTAGTGCAAAGATAAAGAAAATTATGTGAGTGCAATACGTCAGATTTTTTTAAATATCTTGGTCTGCACGGCATGAAATGTCAAAGCAATTACATAGCAACTATTTCTTAAAAGATCACTCGCACTAAGTCTACTGCGTTCGCTTAGGAGCACTGTAGATACGAGTACTAGGAAATAGCAATATGATAATTTCTGTAAATGGTTATCTTTATTAACGTGAAGTAGATAGAAGAAAAAAACGTTTATAGGAACAGTTTTTACAAGAATAGAGAAAGTCATGTGAGTGCAACACATCAAATTATTTGAGTAGAATGATTTCGTCTATGTGTTATGGTTTATTGGTTATGTTAGTCATTCAAATTAAGAGAACTTCGAAGAATATTGTAGATATTTTAATAAAAATCATTAGTCATTTTGAGAAAATGTGAAACATTTTTTAGGTTAAGTGTAGTATGGGAAGAGGCGATTTTCTTTGTGTCGCAGCCTTGGATGTTAGTTATTTAAACGACTTCTAATTTGTTAGTAATGATGTTCAGAGATCCCCACACAAAGAGCTTTTTCTAAAAATGCCCCCCTTTTTTTATTCAGGGAGTTTCAAAATATGTAGCTAGCTCCGGGGAAATGTCGATATGGAGGACAGGAAATAGGAAATATGGAAGCAACCGCCCAGTGAGTCGGTGAGTCGGTGAAGATTCTCTCTCGCTACAAGGGTCAGCCAGTCTATATTCTGGGGCTGTGTATTCCCCGCGGTACAATACAGGAACATGTGGCTTTGTCTACCACCAAACTAACTTCACACGCCCAGCCCAGCCCAGCTCCAGTTCACATTTAACAGTACACAGTGTTCACAGCAACTCGCTGCTTCTTCTCATATATCACTAGCGATTAAAACTACACCTATGTACCTATGTATGTAACGATACAAAACCTATTCTCTATCTACTTCACGTTAATCGAGTTAAACGTTTGTACAAATGGCTTTATTACACATTTTCCTTATAAATACAACGGGAATAAGAAAATACAGTAGACTTCAACGATAGTCAAAATCGTTTACGAAGTGGTCGCTACATGATGGCTTTGAAACTCCGTGCTCTTTGCATGGCAAAGAGATAAAAAAATAAATGACGACCTCTCATTTAAGACCGTCTACACGTATTACAAACTTCTGACAAATAACAAGGAATGTCTCTGAAATGGTTCACTTCACAAAAAAGACCAATTAATAAAAATTGTGTGTTTTAACGAGATCTGCACTTTTATATAGTAAGATTTGGTTTATATCTTACGGTTTATCAGTCATGTAAAAGCCATCAAGAGTAAACAGGACTACAAGGGCTATAGCCAGAAAATTCAAAATACACATTTCATTTATCATTAAAATATCATAAACATATGGCATTTTAATAAAACTCGTTAGGGCCATTTTAGAGAAAATAAAATTGTTCGAAAATTTTACCATATAAAGGGAAGTTTAGGGTGGAGAAGTTTTCTTCAAAATCTTCGTGTCGCATCCTTGAAAGATATTAAATATCAACACCTACTGTGGCTTTTAACCGACTTCATGTTTTTGAGTACTGTTGTTCATTGACACACCCGCATTTTTTTTATATATATATAGATACAGGGGGCCTCAAAATATATACCTATTTGTGGTGAAATCTCCACATCCAATTTTTGAATCAAATACAATACTTCTACGTAGCAGAGAAGGTGAAAAGGGAAACTAAAAACAAAATGACTATCCGTTTGAGAAAAATTTGGGTATATTTTGTTCAGTCTTTTTTATCTCCCCCTTCCAATGTCTCAAAAGTCTGAACAAAGTATATACGAAAATTCAAACCAATAACAATAAATATCTAAAAATGTTTAAAGCCCCCCGATTCCCCCAATAAAGGTCATTTGGCACAAATTCTGACCTTTAACGAGAACTACGTGTTTTGTATAGTAAGACTTGGTCTATCTGCAATATTCCTTTCTTCCTTTAGTGGCTATTTCCAGAAAATTCAAGATGGCATGAAAATGTCCTACATCAGTTGTGTTTTAATTGAAGTCGGCAGAGCAATTTTGGTAAAATCAAAATTTTCCAAAAACGTTCTATGTAAAGGGTAGTATTGAGAGGGAATTTCAAAATTATTTGCTTCTTATGCTTGGAAGATGCTGAATTTAAATGCCCAGTTTCATATTTAACCGATTTTTCGCTTTTTTGGCTACGCGCGCGCGCGCGCGCACACACACACACACACACGCAAACAAACAAACACAAACCTTGTTATATTCAGCAGGCCTCAAAACATGTATTTCGTTGACATCTAGACATGGAATTTCTGGATGGAATACAATACTTTTTCTCCTTACAGAAGTAAATAATGATAGTGAAGATGTTTTTTTGCACGTGGATAAAAAGGAACAACTGTGAACACAACTGTGGGTGTAAACTGATACGGAAGCTGCACTCTTCGCGATGTATTTACGGTGTCTGCTTACGGAGAGAAAGTAAAAATTATATTTTGGCTGGGATAGGGGAGCCCGAAGGAAGCAGGGAAATCCCTGAGGAAGAGTGGGATTTAGGGAGAGTGCAGCATAAATCAGCAGTATCCAATGGGAACCCACACGATGCGATGGGATTATATTATTGTGTACTTTACGACGTGTCAATTCTTGGGCACCCCTCCATTATACCAATAATTTATCCTCCTGCTCGTAATTAATTATCCTTCTTGCCAGAAATTCCAGGGCGAGAACGTGCCAGGTAAGTTATGTGAGCCCCCCTCTTTGGGCAACTTTGCAAACCAAATGAGACGGCGACTTGGCCCATCTTGGGGAATCCACAAGGCGGGGAAAGAATGAAGACGGATTTTCGAACCTCTAAAGATGCACAGATGGATTTCGTGGTACAACTTCCCTCCATTTATATATCAGTTGTATAGGCGCAGTGGTGGCTCGTTTTGTTTCGTGGTACAGCTTCCATACATTTATATATCAGTTGTATAGGCGCAGTGGTGGCTCGTTTTGTTTCGTGGTACAGCTTCCATACATTTATATATCAGTTGTATAGGCGCAGTGGTGGCTCGTTTTGTTTCGTGGTACAGCTTCCATACATTTATATATCAGTCGTATAGGCGCAGTGGTGGCTCGTTTTGTTTCGTGGTACAGCTTCCATACATTTATATATCAGTTGTATAGGCGCAGTGGTGGCTCGTTGTGTTTCGTGGTACAGCTTCCATACATTTATATATCAGTTGTATAGGCGCAGTGGTGGCTCGTTTTGTTTTCTGATAAAACTTCCTTCCATTTTATATAAGTTGTGCAGAGGCAGTGGTGGCTCGCTTTGTTTCTTGTACAACTTTCCTCCATTTTATGTCAGTTATGAGGAGACAGCGACGGTTTGTTTTGTTTGGTGGTTCAACCTCCTTCCATTTCATATATCAATTGTGTAGTGGTAGAGGCGGCTCGCTTTCTTTCGTATAACAATTTCCCTCCATTTATATAACAGTTGTGAAGACTGGCAGCTCGTTTTATTTTGTGGTACAGCTTCCCTCCATGTGTACACATATTTGTTGTATAGGTGCAGTTGTGCCTCCTCTTTTCGTAGTAAAACTTTCTACTATTTTACAATATCAGCTGCATAGTGGCGACTCGTGCTGTTTCGTAGAACAACTTCCCTCCATTTTATATCAGTTGTCAGTGGCGCCTCGTTTTCTTTCGTGATACAACTTTCCTCAACTATACATTAGCTGTACATTAGAAGTGGCGGCTCGTTTGGTTTAATGGCTCAACTTCTCTCCAGACGGATGGGATGGATGGATAGACAGAGACAAACGGACGGATGGACAGATAGATATATAGATACAAGTAGGTGGGTAGATAGGTGGGTAGGCAGTCTGACAGGTAAGGTAGGTAGGCAGTCAGGCAGTATCAGAACTCCCGACTATTTTATATGTAAAAATTCAGTTGTATAGCAACAGTAGCGGCTTGTTCTGTTTCGTGTTACAACTTCCCTCCATTTTATGTATCATGTGTATGGGCAGTGGGGGTTCTCTTTGGGACAGATCTTCCCTCCTTTGTGCATAATTTTTAAATCAGCAGGGAAGAACGGGATGTCCTCAGGACCAGTGGCGGTTCTATTTACAGGATAAAAGAATTCCCTTTCTTACATTCAAGCGACTAAGAAACACGATCGGCCCGCTACTTTTTGACCCTTTATGTTATGTGAGCATGTTAGATTATTTTGAGCAGTGGCTGCTTTCTTCTTGCAATATAAAAACAATGCATTGTACTAACACTCAAATATTGTGGTGTGAAGGACCTTTTATTTTATTATAAAGCTTGACAACCTTTAGTGCACCGGTGTAAGTAATGGCGGCATTTACTTGCAATAAATAGTTTCTGTGTTTTATAAACATGTGCACAATATGTTAGTAGGCTGTAATGTGCTGCATGTCTTATTTTTATATAAATATGTTAAAGCGAGAACAGTGGCGGCTCTTGTTTGTACCGCGGTCAGTAGCAAACGTCCACATAGGTACATACATACCGGGGCCGTCACTGAGCTGCTAACACAATTATGGAATGTCAGAGGGTTTCACAATGGGGCGGATTCCGTTGCTCAAAACGAGATACATTAGGTAGTGCCTGGGAGTTGAAGCCCCGTCCCTCTCCCAACACAATTAGCCAGATTCCCCTGACCAATACATCACAGCATTGTGTTTGTGTTTCTTCAGTGTCTCTCTGTCTATAGCACCGACTTCATTACCGGTCGCATTAATCTGTACGGTTGCTTAGGCAGGGTGCGTCTTCGCCAGCAGTGTGGCCTAAGCCACGACAACAAAATGTCACACACAATATTTACATGTACATTTCGGTGAAGGTACAAGAAATTGAAGTGATAGTCAGATGTTTAAAAGCGTAACGCTGTATGCTGGCCTTGGAATTTCATACTCTGCATGATATCCTGACAAACTGCAGAATCGCAACAGCGGTCTAAAAACAATACACTATTGAAACATTTTAAAAGGGTTGATGCTTCTTGTAAATAGGTTCTTTACTTTAACGATACTGAATTTAAACACCAAGCGAATATTACCTATATATTAATACGTTCATAAACATACGAGACGCATCTTCCCGTAAACTTGTGTGGTCATCTCACATGGCTTTCTCTACTCCTGTACAAACTACTCTTACAAATCTTTTTCCTCTATCTACTTCATGTTAATCGAGATAAACATTTGCAGAAAATGTATAAACACACTACTCTTGCAAATATTTATTTCCCTTTTACATTTTAATCGACAAAAGCAATTTAGGGAATTATCTTATTGTTAATTTTCTTGTAGGTGCAAGGGGAACACAGCAGGCTTTAAGGGATAGTAAAATGTTTTAAGTGCTGGCTGCTATGCGATGCCTTTGAAATTCCGTTTTCTTTGCAAGACCAAGAGAAAAAAATTAATAACATTCCTATTTGAGAAAAGTATAAGTATTGGCAAATCCAAATAAATAATAAAGAATATCTCGGAAATGGTTTACTCAAAAGAAAAATGTATTTGACATAAATTGGGTGTTCTAACATTCGCATTTTTTCATTTAGTAAGCTCGTATCTATCTCACTGTTTACCAGTATGCAAAAATCATCCAATATGAAGAGATCTTCTGAGAAAATTCCCAGAAAATTCAAGCTATGACTTAGAACTGCCATGGAGTCGCCTGCTAGTGTCCGTCACTAGATACTGACTGTCTGTCCCACCGACTGAAGGAGGATAGTGAGGGATAGTCGCTCATTAAGTAAGCGTCTCAAAAGACACTAGGTTTGTCCTCGCTGTTCTATTTTTTTTTTTTTTCTTTTTTTTCTTTGTGTCCGTGGAATTTCAAAACATGTATTTCCGGTGAAATCTCGGTGTCGGAGTTTCGGATAGAATACATAATTTCCTCTACTTATGAAGTAGAGAAAGTAAAAAATTGTTTTTATTCAGAGGAGTTCAAAACGTGTATTTACCTATTTAAAAGAAATTGTATGAGTATGTTGAAATGAATTATAAAATGTTTTCTTCTCGAATTTAAAAGATGCTTCCTTTTTCCCTCTTTCATGAGAAATTACATGGGAACTTATACCAAATCCTGGTAAAATTAAAATGTAAACTTCAGGATGCTCGAAAAATCAAAACAGATGTTGATTTTGAGAAAATTCAACTCGAGTCAGTCAGTCAGTCGTCATACATAACGCTCCAGAGATTAATGCAGGCCGTTGCTATAGCAACAAGGGGCTTTGCAGCTCTTCTCCTCACAGTTAGGATTGAACATGACAGATTGCTTCTTCAGGCGACAATTTTCTGTAGCATTAGAGAGGGCGATTGTGACCTACTCGATCATCATCCCCGTCTTATTTTTCTCGATAATGATGATGGGGTGGGGGTGCACAACATTCACAAGAAAAAAGAACTCTGTTTTATTAAAACGACGGAGTGCCATCTCCCTTCTACGCTGATTTTTCTTTTGTGTGCTGGCTCAATGAAGTGAAAATTATGTAAACGCGAACTAGAAGGGTTATCCTGCTAATATACATCTCAAAGAACATACATTTTTTATGATGCATTACATTCACATAACCTTCTCCACCCCCTCTTACAGAAGTCTAGTTTTTATGCAGTCTTATAAACACATAAGAGGTTTGATTTTATATATATTTTATAATTGTTGCCACAATCCTTATAATTTTGTTTACTCTGTTCGTACACCTACAAGTAGGCGCCAGTTGAGCAGACAAACTCTGGATCAGAGAGAGCAGCCAGGATGAGTGATCAGCAGGGCGAGGTATTTCAGTACCTGCCTCTTCAGATTTAATGCACACAAACTGTAGCCCACGAAATACAGGGCAGCGACAGCGACAACGTAAACATAATTGCCTCTTATGCGCACTCAATCAAACGACATACAGTCGCGTACAAAGTAAACGTGTACCTGTAGATGAATAACTAATTTGAAATTACATGCAGGGTTACAGTAAGGTGCAGGATGGCCAACATTGAGATATGTAAAAGGGACAATACAATAAAAATGTGAATTGTATGTGACAGATTGAATTAGTTATACCATTCCTAAATTTATACATCTACAATACATTATTATTTCCGTAACCTGTTGTAAGTGTGGCCATATAGATTTTTAGTGTCTCCCCCTCCCCCTACGCCGAAAAAAAAAAGAAGAAGAAAAAAAAAAAGTAAGTAAGAAAAGAAACTAGTACATCATGGCTTTCATGTAAAGTTTTCTTCTGTTGAGAAATGTTTTGAATCTAGCTCCTCCAGAATATACATCTATTTATAACTAGTGTCCTGCACTCGAGACATACTAAACATTTATTTCAATTGTAGGGTTAATCCAGAGTTAGGTTCCCTATTCGCAACTACAACACTGTGCTGTACGAGTCTAAGGATCCGACACCAAGATTTCCAAGAAAATCCCCTCACCCCAAAGTACATATATATGGATAACTTTTCGGAAATTTTGTTTTTCTCAAAAATATCTTTCTGATTTTGATTAAATTACGATATGTTTCCCCAGATATTTTCATGGCACATTAAATATATATCTTGAATTTTACGTGAATAAGTCCTCTTCATTCTGAACGACTTATGCATAACTGGTAAACCGTAAGAGATAGATGAAATCTTACTACCCAAAATGTGGATCTCATTAAAACAAACAAACAGCTTAAATCAAATACATTTTTTGTGGAGTTAAACATCTACATATATACCTTGTTATTGGTTTATTTGTCCAATACTTGTACTTCTCTCAAATAGGACGTCGTTATTCTTTCTTTAGGTTTTGGCCACACAAAGGAATTGGAATTAAAAACCATCACATAGCGACCAGCACTTAAAAGATTTGACTATGGCTTAAGTCTACTGTATCTTCTTGTTCCCATCGTATCTACAACGAAATATGTAATAAAGGAAGCTATGCTAAGGATTTTTAGGCCCGAAAACGTCCATCGCCCTTCGCCGGGTTTGAACCAGCGACCTGGGAATTCAGTACGTTACCCCCAGACCACGGAAGACGATGCCAGAGAATGATAATGTAATGATCATGATACAAAATTTCAATCAGATATTTGCATTTGCTTCATTTGTTAATGCTTTGTTCGGATTTAATTAAGCTAATTATTAAATGTCCCACGTGTCGAACGGTTTTTTGCATCCTACTCAACATTTTACGTTGCCCTCAAGGCAACGCTACACTGAACACTCCAAGTCCTTTAATAATCAACCTTACACTATGAAAATTTAACCACATAATTAGAACGTCATGCATGCAACTTTTCATATTGCTACACCACATATTTCAGTACTTCTTAATTATCTTGTATGAAAATATTGTAGATAAACACTACTCACTATATAAAATGTTCCACGCATCAAAAGGACTGAGACTTTTAACTGAATTTCTGTTTGTGAGGGCATTATTAAAAGACCTACATTCTTGTTTTTTAATATTCTCTTACGTTTTGTTCTAAATCTTTTTTCTTATGCTACCCCAAACTTTTTTGTTAGAAAAAAAGTTTCTCGTAAAACGAGTTTTAAAGTAATGGTTGTTCAAATTTTATATTTCTAACTTTTGCAGGGAGCTAAAATTCTTCTCCAGCATACGTGGGACCCTCTTTCTGCCATTTCTTATGTTGTGCATCAAGTTTACCACATTTCAGCATTCTATGGATGCCTTTATTATCATACTGACCAGAAGTGACACTCCGCTGAAGTCGATGACTACCTGGTCTTTATTCCTAATTCATTAATTCCTTTGCGCTTTCTTTTCCCTGCTGTGCATCTTTCCAGCAGCTCATCAGAAGCTAAATGAATGTACAATAGCAGCACTTTCTTGACAGCCTCTGCTTCGATGGCTGTTCTCTTTTGGCAATGGCACAATTAGTACACATGTCCCAGTGTCAAAGTTTTCCTTTTAGCTTAGTGAAACTTGCTAAGCTAGGTCCATAACGAACTTCACACTCTCCTTTTCTTACAAATGCTCATGTTTCCAAATGATTGATTAAAATGTAAAAAGTTACTATTTTTAAACATTTTTGAGCTAACGTAATGAAAAAATCAGAATAAATAATAAAAAATAGTCTCACAAATAAGAATTTGAGTCTTTTTATACGTAATACAGTGCACAAGTCATAAACAGAAATTCACCTTGAAAAATTTAAACCTTTTGTCACATGGAACATTTTATATAACCTTTACAATACTCTCACATAAAGTAATTAATAATTACTGAAGTATTTGGTATACCAGCATGAAAACTGGTATGTTAATAAGACTAATGATTTCATTATGTGGTTAAATGTGCTAGATTTACTGACTTATAAAAGAACTCCTACGGGACGAAATTCCAACACATCGGCGACCCTGATGTGATTCTGGCAATTGACAGCGTCGTTAAACAATACTTTTTTGCGCATGTCTCTTTAAATGTGGTACGACCTAAAGTGGTACAAACGATAGAAATAGCACATCTTCTATTTCTACACACCCTAAGCAATCAAAAAATGCCCAAAAAGAAAATTCCAAGATTTTAGGCATTCCGACCAAATTTTCAGTGTATCCTTGCCTTAACGGACCATTATAAATAGGCCCAAATTAAGTTGACTTTCTTTTTAAATTTAAATCAAGGTATGCTAGAAAATAATGTTAACCACTTTGCATTTTAGTATTTTCAAATTTTATGCATATCAAGCTATGAAATTACTCAATCAAAAATAATGTGATAATAAAATTTCAAAAATTGTTTTGCAAGTCTCTTAAGAAATAATATGCTGACTACTCCACTCATACGTGACTTGGTTGAAATTAACCAGTCAGGTGCATAACAATTTCAAGTTTCAACAAATTACAGCCTTCATTCTCGAAACATTTATCAAATTTCATTGTCACCTCTTCTAGAGTATTAATTATCACCTCTTTTGCTTTTCTGTGATTAGGTTAGACAATCTAGCTGCCCTGTACTACACATGCACAGCAGCTTACGTAATTTGACGCAACAGAGCCGTGGGGTTTAAATCTCTAAAAGGCTGACTCTCGTTTCGGTGAAGCATCTAATGCTGAAATAGGTCAAATAACTCGAAGAGGAAAACTTAAAGCACAGAATACATCAGGAAATATGTTTGGAATCAGTTTCATAAGTTTGGTATTGAACTAAATTATAAATTAACAGTAGATATTCTAAGTTCCGACATTGTCAACATCTTAAAATATTGGAGCAGCAATAGAGAATCCAGTAGGCCATGCCAATGGAGCTGATGTGTTATGTATGCATGCTACCTGTTTCTTTTGAGAGGTTAGTAACTACAAAACAGCATTTAAATAACTTTTTATGGCTACATCATCCTCTCTGGACAAATTGACAATTACAAGTGGCACTAATTATGAATAGGAATCGAACCTTCATACAGGAAACAAAAAGTTGCGGAGTTTGGACTACACGCAGTGGGAGGGGTCAGTCTGTCACATGATCACACACAGAGAATGCCAGGTACAGTCGACGTAACAACGTTGTAGATAAGGTTGTTCCCTAACTTACATTCATTGCTGTCACAATTTACAGTAAAATATTCACTCCCGAATTCTTGTAGAGGTTCAGCAGAACCTGACTATTTCGATTTTCGTGCTGGGGACATTTTATTCTGTGTGGAACAGCAACAGACACACAGTGGCCCCAGTTGTGTGTTGTGCTGTGATTGTCCCAGTGCAATGACGTCACGCTCTGCCCATGAAAATTAGAAGTTAATCGGCAAAGACTTTGACACGTGGAGCATTTTGCGTAATGACAAATACTGAAAGGTTTTGATGAATGTGCATTACAGTAGCGTGTTCAGGAGTGTTTCAAAAGTCGCTAGTATTCCCGATATTAGCAAATCAAAGTCGTCAAATAAAAGTGCGGTGTATAAATGCAGTAAAAAGCAACAAAGTCCATTTTGTATTTTTTCTAGATTTTCACCCAATTTCAGAGGTTAAGAAAGCCAGGTTGGTTGAAGCAGGCTGTGACCACGAACAGAGTACGTATTACAATAGTGTTGTTTACAGGAAGACAATGGGCTGGTTCCACTTGTAGCAAAGTGCTCCCTCTACTTTACTCTTTAATGTTTCACGATCAATACACAACCAGTAGTAAACACATTTCACTCTTATAAAGAGCCTGGGGAATTTCATGTCTTTATGTTGGCAGCATTACTACGGTGCTATCTTCACGAGCCAGTAATAACTAAGATACTCTCAGCACTTTACAGTAAGGGACATTAAATATTATATCGCAATTATTTACCAACAGCTTTATAAAGAAATGAATAGCGAAATAGATATACAATTACCAGGGCCCGGATTTTGATGACCTGTAGAGTATTAAAAAGACCTTAAGCCTCTATTTCATTAATTATTTTGCTACATATGTGTCACTCTTCTTCTAAATTATGAACTGGTTTAGGTATCCTGTTACAGGCGCCTTAAAGGAAGTAACTCCAATAAACATGATTGCTTAAGGCCACATGAAATGGACTGGATTGGTCATACATCCAAAACAGAACGTCGTGAGTTTAATCGCAGCGACTGCTATCAAATGTAGCTGTAGTAAAGGATGGGGAGAGCCCACGTAAAATAATCAGTGAGATGGTACACGTGGACGATGATGCGGTTACATTAGACAATTGCATGGATTTTGATTTTTGAAAAAGAAAAAAAAAACTACAATAACATTGAAATAAATAAATACATTTATGACATAAATAGCTACTCATACCTTTATTTTATTGTTAAATGCCAATATAATATGAACATAACAAAAACGCTGTTACAATATTCTAAAATTATGACCAGATGGCAGCACTGTGCATTAGAGGGTTAAATTCGTAACTTTTCGACCTCTATACTTATTAAAATTAAGTTCATAGGATCGAGCAACTCACAGAGTAAAAATTGTGTTTCAGATACAATTAGCAGCTTTAAGATCTGGGAACGTTATGAGGGAGCATTGGTAGGAAAGACCATATACACAGAACTTAAGTTAATAAAAGAGTGTGTATTTAAAAAAGGCGCGTTTTCCTTCGTATTTCACAGTCTTAGGGAAGCGTGATCGATTATCGGCAGTTGTACCGCTTAAAGACCGCGCTCGAGTTATATGGATTTAGTGGTCACTGACATTATTATTACTATTACTATTATTATTATTATTATTATTATTATTATTATTATTATTATTATTATTATTATTATTATTATTATTATTATCATCATCATCATCATCCTACACCTAATTTATCAGCCAACTTAACGGATGTAGTTTCTCCCCATCTGCATACCTTGAGAAAAGCATCTCATAGTTCAACGTTGGAGACATAATGTGCCCTCATATGTCTTATTGCTTCAAGTAAGCGGCGCTCAATAAATTTTCGACTAATTTCGACTTGTACCTATACAAAGAACGTGTGAATTGTAAAAATTAACATTCTCGAAACAGCTATTACCACTATAGTAACCACTTACAATTTAGGACTTTTACTGGTCCGATTCATTAGGAAAGTTCTCGTACAAATATGTTTGCTATCGTAATGAAAATAAAAGTTACGTGACTATTTTAAATAATCCTGAGCAGAGGTTGTGGTTGTGCCTTTTTAGCCTTTTCCCCAACATTTCCAAAACTATTTTTGAAAAATTAACTAAGCATATCTTAATCAGTTTCTAATTACGTATTTTAAGTACAAATATGTGCTATAATAAAGAAATCTGATGTATGCACTCACATAACTTTCACTTCTCACCCTTGTGCAAAACTATTCTTAAAAACGCTTATTCTTCTTTCTAAATTAATCCGGGTAAACGTTTATAGAAATTGTTTTATTTCATATTTCCTTGTAGTTACAATAGAAATAGGAGATGGTCGCTATGTGATGGCTTTGAAATTCCATTCTCTTTGCATGACCACGGGAAAAACTAAAAGAAAATTAATGACCTTCAGTTGCAGAAAAGTATGTTTCAAATGCAAACCAATAACAAGGAATATCTCATATCTTGGAGATGGCCAACTAAAAAAAGCTGATGTGTTGCACTCACGTGACTTTGTCTACTCTTGTACTGACCACTCTTACAAACTCTTATTCCTATATCTTCTTCCTGTTAGTTGAGATAAACATTTGTACAAATTATCTTATTGCTTATTTCCTTGTAGGTGCAAGGAGAATTTGGGAATATGGGCTTTGAGCGGTAGTCAAATCTCTTAAAGATTTCAAATTACGTTCTCTTTGCACGGCCAAATATAAAAAAGTTAATAACGATCTTCCATTTGACGAAAGTATTCCAAAACTCAAACAAATAAGGAATACCTCCGAAATGGTCCACTTCACAAAAAAAGGAGGGGGGCATAAATTGTGTGTTTTAGCATGATCTACATTTTTGGTATAGTAAGATTTGGTCTATCTCTTACGGTTTACCAGTTATACAAAAGTCGTCAAGAGTAAACAGAACTACATAGGCTATAGCCAGAAAATTCAAAATATACATTTTTTGTCATAAAAATATCTTAAACATGTGGCATTTTAATAAAAATCGTTAGATCTAGAAAATCAACATTTTCCAAAAATTTTCCATGGTAGTTTAGGATGAAGAAATTTTCTTCAGAATCTTTTCGTTTTTGAGTTACACCGCTCACATGCACACGTACACACCCGCGCGGGTGGACCTTTTTTCTAAAAATACTTTTCTTTGGATTCAGGGGCCTTAAAACATATTTCCGGCGAAATCTCGACATCGAATTTTTTGGTGGAATACAATACTTAATATACGTAGTAGATAAAGTAATAAAATAAATTTGATATAAACTCTACCCTTTAACAAGTTCTACATACAGTTTTTCTAGTAAGAGTTTGTCATATGTTACACTTTGCTACAGGGTTCAGAGACTATTTCCAAAAAATTCAATATATACGTTTCATTTTTCGTGAAAATTTATTAAAACATATGCAATTTTAATCAAAACCTTTAGAGCGGTTTTTGAGAAAACCACAGTTTTCGAAAATGTTTCACGGTATAGGAAACTTGGGATGGGGGATTTTCTTGACAATGTTCGTGTCGCATCCTTGGAAGATACTCAACTTAAATACCAAGTTTGGTGTTTAATCGACTTTTGGTTTTTGAGTTATGCTGTTTACAATAGTCTGAGGGAGGTTTAGGGAGCTCAAAACGTGTATATCCAGTGAAATCTTGGTATCGAATTTTTGGGTGGAGTGCAATACCTTTTACCAGCTACTTCCACGGCGGGGGGAGGGGTTAGAGAAAAATATTAAAAAAAAAAAAAAAAACATTTGTTGAATTCACATAGTTTTCCCTGCTCACTCTTCTTGCAGTTGTTAGGCTATATGTACAAGAACGACACAGCAGGCTAAAGCAATAGTCAGATCTTTAAAAGGCATGCCACTAAGTAACGTCCTTGAAATTTCATTATCTTTGTATGACCTCGACACAAAATTAATATCACCTTACCACTTGAAAAATCTGATATGTTGCACTCAATGACTTTCTCTACTCTTGTACTAAGCCTTCTTATAAACTCTTATTCCTTTATCTTCTTCATCTTAGTCCAAATAAACATTTGCAACAATTATCGTATTACTTATTTCCTTGCAGGTGTAAGGGGAATATGAGAATACAGTAGACTTTGAGCGATAGTCAAATCCTTTTATGCTTTCAGACTTCGCTCTCTTGTGCCAAGTGCCTAACATACAAAAAATGAATAACGATGTTTCATTTAACGAAAGTTCAAGTTTTCCAAAAGTCACACAAATAACAAGGAATACCTCCGAAATGGTTCGCTCTACCAAGGGGGAAAATTATTTGGACATAAATTGTATGTTTTAGCAAGGTCTACATTTTTGTATAGTAAGATTTGGTCTATCACTTCCGGTTTACCAGTTATGCAAAAGTCATCCAAAGTAAATAGGACTACATAGGCTATGGCCAGAAAATTCAAAACATACATTTCATTTGCCATAAAAATACCTCAAACATATGACATTTTAATCAAAATCGTTAGAGCCATTTTAGAGAAAATAAAAATTTTCGAAAAATTTTCCATATAAAGGGTAGTTTAGAGTAGAGCAGTTTTCTGCAAAATCATCGTGTCGCATCCTGAAAGACATTTAAACTTTCTAACCGACTTTTCGTTTTTAAGTTATGCTGCCCACAGACACACACACACACACCTAAGAATACTCGTTTTGTTCAGTGGACCTTAAAACATATATTTCCTGTGAAATTTCGACATCGAATTTTTGTGTGGAATACAACACTTCCTCTGCTTACTATACGTAGTAGAGAAAGTAAAAAGGTGTATGAGCTGCACCTACTTCAAAATTCAAACCAATAGCAAAGAACATCTCAGACATTGTTACAGGCACAAAAAAAGTTTTATGTGACAAGAACTGCGTGCTTTAAGCAGATCTAAATCTTTGCTCTAGTAAGATTTTGTCTATCGGTTTACCATGTATGCAAGAGTCATTCATATTGAAGAGGACTTCTTAGGCTATTCCTAGAAAATTCAAGTTTTATTTATTAATGTTTGAGAAAATTAAAAACAGCGAAAAATGAGTCATGGCATTTTCTTGCAAATTTTCACCTCATATTTTTAGAAAATGCTTAGCTTATACACCAAAATTGGGATTTAATCGGTTGTTCACCTGCGATTCACTGCTAGAGGTTGGGAATTTCTTTATTTACGATTATTACCTGTCATCCGAAATCTAAAAGTGTGGATGTGAGAGTGACATTAAGTTAAAAAAAGGACGAAAATCTACAATAGCTTAATCCGAAAGCTCAAAGCGTAAAAAAGCTATTAACTTTTATAGAGAAAGCCACGAAATAGCGATAGCATTTAAAGCGACTACCGAAATGAACAAAGGTTACGTCGGTGCCCAATTCAACAGGTCAAATGCGGCAGATTGACTCACCTTGCGCTTGGGCCGGGCTCCTTGCGATTTCTCCGGTAGTATCTAAGGGTGCAGACGAACGCCACTAACTTCCTGAACACTCCTCTTCCTCTACCCATGTGACGTAAACACAAACACTACCACGTCTTCACTGTGAGGTACGCCACGCACCTCTGTTACACAACTACCCCATTTTTCCTTATTCTCCCCCTTCCCCGCTCCCTATTATATTCTTCCACCCCTTCTTCATCATCATCATTTCTAACTATTTTTCTTTTTGTTTCTCCTCTTTCATTCGTGCCTATTATTTTCTCCTCCGTCTGTCTCTCTCTCTCTCTTGAGGACAAAGAGTCAAATGCTTTGTTCCACGCCAGATCCGAGCAAGAGCCTAGTTCACACTGACCGGCATCTCCAAGCTCGCTACACAACACCACTGTCTTCACAATATCATTGGTGTACATTTGGGCACATTAATGGTCGGACAACATCGCTTATATGACACGTGCTATCGCTAAAAACCGTTCACTTTAAACACTTATAGCTCAATCACGAAAGCAAGTTGAAAACATTAAGAAAGTGTTATATTCACATTATTTTCTCTTTGCACTATTTTTATTACTTTCTCTACCGGTTACCTATAATAAGTAGAGGAAGTATTGCATTCCACCCTAAAATTATAGTGAAGATTTCAACAGAAGTACCTTCAAGTTTGAGGACACCTGACCAACCCCCCCCCCCCTCCCTTAAAAATGCGCATGTTTAGAAAAGGCAACGTGAGTCTCATAAAAACGAGAATTTTTTTAAATACTAAAGTTGGTCTTTTAAGTTCAAATCTTCCAAGGATGCGAAATGTTTGTAATTATTGGTTTTCACGAAACCCTTAACGATTTTCACTAAAATACCATATATTAATATATTTACATGACAAACAACATGTATATGTACTATATTTATTTGTACTAGCATGATACACATTATGAATATGACTAGGCACTCAGCATATGCTCTTAGTCATATTCAGTATACCCAATCAATCTGTACATATAATTTATACATCTTAGAATTACAAAATCAAATCATTATTATACCAAGTCACCTTATTTATTATCTGGCCTTAAACCTAGTTAGTTAGCCAAGTCTTAATAGTCAAATTTAATAATAATAATAATAATAATAATAATAATAATAATAATAATAATAGTAATAGTAATAGTAATAATAATAATAATAATAATAGTAATAATAATAATAATAATAATAATAATAATAATAATAATAATAATAATAATAATAATAATAATAATAATAATAATAATAATAATAATGGGGTCTCCTTAAAGCACACATATATCAAATATAATATAGCGTTAACCATTTCCGAGATATACTTTGTCATTAGTGTGAATTTTGAAATAGTTAAAACTTTTTACATCTGGTAAGTCGCTATTCATTTCTTCTCGTAGTTATGTGCACCACATTAGATGATGTCGGTCACAATTTTACCCACATAGTTTGCACTTGGACTTGTCTTCAGGCTCGTGGAGATTGTCTGGCAATACGATGATGAATCTCGTCACAGTATGTCGTAGGTCGTAGCCTGCTCACGTCCAATTCCTGTAAGATAATCACAACCGTGGAGAAGAAATCCGGCCATATCTCTTGCTTCTTCTTGTTGAGGTTTTGCAACAGTTCCTTGTAGGCTTCGGTTTGTGGTAATAGCAGTTTTAGTCGAAGTTCTTCTATGAAGAATTGTTCTTTGGCTAACACGTACACAAGCCTTGATGGTGTATACTTGAATAGGCCTAGTATCTCTTTTAGAAAATTTGCGTTGACTTTCTCTATGTCTTCTAAGTTTTTCTTTTTTAAGTTTTCCCATATAATCTCTAGTCCATAAGTAAGTTTGTTCAGATTTTTTATAATATTGTTGTCATCCTAGCTGCTAATGCTGGTTCTTTGATGTGTAACGTGATTCTCAGATGTTTGAAGGGTGTAACATGTTGCAGTGGAATGTTCTTATTGTATAGCATGAAATCCTCTGCTGCGAGTCGGCCTCCTCTTCTGGAAGTCGTGTACACGGTTTTCCTATGTTTGTTGAAGGCTACTTGGGATACAATTACCATGCTGTCTGCATAGACATATATATTGACGTTTACTGTGGCTACTTTTTTCGGCACTTCCGCGGGGGCTATTATGAACAGTAGGGGACTCAGGGGTCCCTCTGCAGCATCCCATTTGTTTGTTCTACCGGGAAAGCTTTTGACACTTACCTATTTCTACTTGGTTTTTTTAAAGCACACTTCGTATGTGTCTTGTTTCGTGATTTATTTCTGTGATTTCTTCTGTTTTTCTTATTATTAAATGTCTATTCAGAAGATCGAACGTCAGTATAAATATGGCGCGCTGCTTCGCTTTTGGACGTTCCAGAGAGTTCGCGATATCTTTCTGTATACATTCCACTGCGTGGATTTTCCTTTGGTGAAGCCAAACTGCGGTTCAGGTATTGCGTGGTCTGTGAACTTTCTTAATCTCCTGGCAAGTAGGCTTGTCAAAACTGACAACTGTGCTTTCCAGAGCTATCCTCCAGTATGAGTTCGGATCCCACAGTTTAGATACCCATAACTATATGTGCGCGTTAATAGCTTTAACCATTTCCATCTGGTTTGAATTTTCAAACACATCTATCAACTTTAGCTTATTGTATTCCCGTTAGAAGTTAGACCACGTGATTGTTTTGAACAATGCGGTCAGATATTTATTTGTTCGTCCCTGAATGCACTCACAAAACATGTCGACAAACTGCCTGGCAAGTATCTACGCAGCTCAGTTGAAACCATGACATCACCACCACCAGTGCCTCGCTTAATCAATGTAATTTATCTCATCTCATGGCAGTAATTAAATGTTTAGTTTTTGTTAAATTGCATAGAGTAAATACGTTAACACTAGTTTGTTTGTGCGTTACCATGGTACATACTTTACATTCGTCAATAAATATTCAATAATTAGAACGAAGAGTTACGCATTAGGAAAAAGAACTCCACTTTATAGTCAAGCTTTTCGTATCCAAAAAGTGTGAGCTTACTTGATTTATTTATTTAACCTGTTGAACAGTTGTCATTAGTGGTCGGCATTTAAGTTATGTTTGCAGGTAAGTTTTGTGACGTAGCATACGTTGGGTAGTTGCATCCCCTTGCAAGCAGGGTACTGTAGAGCTGTAGCCACCTCCCTTTCCCTACCTTCTTTACTGTCAACAAGCATGAATTGCAAATTAAAACAGTAAAGTAGGTCTCAACGTAGCGTCGTTTGCAACCCGGACCGGAGCCTGGGCATTGTCCCAGTACTTCTGAGGAGCAGAGCACGTTGTAAGATATTGACAGTTTTGGACGGCATCTTCTTGAAGCGGCATGGGGCGAGTGGGAGCAGGTGTTCTGTTGTGTTGCTATCCGAGACGTTACAACAGATTCGTTTCGATATATTTCCGGTACACAGCTTCTATTGCTGAGGATGCTGGCCCATTTCTTTTCACTGCTCAGTCAGACGATGAGTTCGGCTCTTTCAGTCCTGAAGGAAGATTTAATGTTTACTTTTCTTAAATGAAGGAACTTACTTGATGCTAGCGCAATGATGTACGAGACTCGAATTCGTGCGATCCTGCGCTCGAGTTTGGAACCGGCTAAACTAAGTATGGGTTTTTTCGTGGTTGGCGTGGCTTCTCTTCTACCGTGAAGTACCCTCCCCTTTGTATGGCTTACAAGACAATGGACGGCTGGCCCCTTAGCTCAGTGGGCAGAGCACCTGCTTATTGTGCAAAGGGTCCCGGATTCGATTCGCGGCTGGAGGGGGTGGGTGGGACTTTTTTTCTAGCTAAAATTATTCCCAACCTTCCTCAGAGTCTAGAAGTATGAATGTGTGAGTCAATTTAACGTGTAAAAACCCTAATGACTGAAAACCCATCGTTAAACGAGTAGATAATATCATCATTGCCTTTAGGCAACAAGTTCCACAGGAGAAGTCGCTGATACGACTATCGGAGATAAAGGCGGCATATGAATGGAACAATTAAAAAAGGGACAAAGCAATGGACAGTGCTTTAAGATCTACATTTTTGTGTGGTAAAATTTTGTCTATCTCTTACTGATTATCAGTTATACTAAAATTCAGAATGAAGAGAGCTTCTGAGACATCCCCAAAAAATTCAAGATAGCATTTCATTTGCATGAAAATACCTTAAACTAAGGCATTTTAATGAAAATTGTTAGAGCCATTTTTGAGAAAATCAAAATCTTCGAAAAATGTTCGACGTAAAGGGTAGTTTGAAATGGAGTCTTTTTTTTTTTTTTTTTTTTTTTTTTTTAATCTTAAATTCCAAGTTTGGTATTTAATTGAGTTTTCTTTTTGAGTTATGCTGTTTACGCCAGATGCAGACATAATCTCTTTCTGAAAAATTATTTATTTTTTTTGGAAGTCTTAAAACATGCATTTCCGATGAAATCTCGGTAACGAATTGTTGCATGTACGCAACATCTCCTCTAATTTATGTACTAGTTGAAAAAGTGCGAGTATGATAGCATTTTGTTCTGAGACCAGTCGTATTTGAAAGAAGAAAAAAAGAATAAACCCATTCTTCCAAATTACATGCTTCATTTAATGATTATGTGCGAAGATAACAGGTTGTAAACTGCAAAGCTACCTGGTCCCACAGCAATCTATTTCGTTGCAACTATATGTCACATAAGATTTTTTGAATAATTAGTCATGTATAATTATGTTCCGAATGCCTTTTTGCAAATGTAATGTGGCTGTAGAACTCCGCAACATTGCAAACAGGTCGAGCTAGGTCAGGGATCTGAACCGACTTCCAGACGTAAACAAAAGATAGCGTCCCCTACTGCTCTCCTCTATCTGGAGGGTGACTAGCCACAAGACGACCATAGTGATGTAATGCTTTGTCGAAATAACAAATAAAACTGGAAAGCTGCTGGCCTCCACTATAGAACAGGTAAAATTGAAGCAATGCCTTCAGTGCATACACGGTCTAATGATATCCTTCTGTGTTTGAGTGTTAGAAACATAGTTTCATTGATTGCATTACAGCAGTACCAACTGGAAAACGTATTTAAGTTTAATACTAAACGAGCTGACAAAAAGCCGTAAACTGAGTTTAGATCATAAAACGCGCCATTTGAAGTTTCAGATGAAATTACTAGAAGGTGGCAGACACGAAACGTTCGTTTGTTTACGTGAAAGCAAAAAGAAAAAGAAAAAAAAAAAAAAAAGAGAAAAGAAAAAGTAAGAAGAGATATGATAGTGGTGTTCTCCAGCCGGTTTTGAAAATGAAAGTGATATCCCCGCTATTATGGATCAGGAAACCATGCAACGCTGCCAAAATGTTTTTCTCGAAAAATCTCAAATATCTCCGCACCATGTGGTTATGGAGAAAACTGGAAGTTACAAAACGTGTCCCAAATAATGAGATCTATAACTGGTTTAAATTATGTACTGTGAACCAACAGCTATAGCCCAAGTTTATTGGGTGCCGGGCAGTCGGAACATTAAAGAGATAAGACGCACACTCACCCAGCGTAAAAACAAGCAATATCGCCAGATAACTAGAATCTTATGGATGTTTCGCGTCTCGAACGTTTGGAACCGCGTGAAATCTTCCTACGGCTACATAAGCGAGTGCTTTTGCAAGTTGACTCATGGAGTGAGTGAATTATCGAGTGCACCAAAAGCGCTTTTCTCTGAGCGAGTTGTGACGATTATGACGACGTGCGGTGATTGCTATTAGTGCAAGGGATTTTTGTGTTCCACTTCCTAACGAGCAAACCGTCCGTAAGAAGAGGCTGCGTCGTGGGTATACCGCGATGCAAAGAAAGTGAAGTGAGAGTGATGATTGGAACTGGTCCACATTCATGAAGTGACAGAATAAGTGTCGGCGAAAATGAATTAGGTAACTGACACTTTATAAAGCGGACCAAGTCAGAATATAATAAATTCTAGTTATTATATGACCTTACATGTATTTGAGAAATTACTTTGTGAGAACAGTGACTTAATGTTTGCGGTTATCACTTTATACCTTTAACTCTTGAAATGTTCACGTGACAAGCGTTTAAAGGGGAACTAGCTGAGAAGAAATCGGCATATCAATAAACTTTTATTAATGTGCAAAAATGTTAAAATCGATATCTTCAAGGATGTTAAGACAACCGCCGCTCTTTTGCCCAACTTCCCCTTGCCTTGCCGATAAGACCGTTTCCTCACAGATCGGCAAATTAGTTTTAGATTAACTGGATGGTAAGAGTGAGTGAGTCATTAAACTGTCGACAAAGTGCCGGAAACTTTTATCGGTTCGGAAACTTGGGTCGTTATGAGAATACACGCAGGTGCTCACCCCACTATCGGCTTTTCTTACAAAATTAATAAACGAGCGTTCAATTGTTCGCAAGATTTGTGTACCCAGCAGAATGGCTAAGGGGGTAACGTCCCGGTTCAGTTACCACGGGCCGACCAATCTGACGGGGATACCCCCCTCCCCCCAGTCACCAAGATAAGTACTGTATTGGGTAATTAATACCACAACCCAAAACACCAGCTTAATTTAAAACAATTGTAAAAATGAAAATCCATGGTAATAGAAATGCTCTGTCATATATCCATAGGGGATGAAAACAGGTAGACTGGACGGCACTCTAATGCCATCCGCCTTACACTTGCAGAAGCAGCGGTACAGTTTCCCAGCACTAAGGCCTCTGCAGGCACGAGTCGAACCTACCTTCTGTTACGTATAGAGGCAGAGCTATAGTTGCGTAGCACTAAGTGTTTAATAAATGACAATAATTAAACAAACAAATATAACAGGATCGATTGGCTCTTTTTAAACTCCGAGTTCTGTTTGTGTTACAACATGGTCATCTAAGTGCAATAAAATGTAACCGGCTTTCCTTTTTATACTCTGCGGAGCGCAACAAATATTTATACTCTGTGAAGCAACTATTTTCTGCTTCATGGCATTTTCAACCATAAGCCAAGCCCTTCTTCAAAAGAGTGTTCTTTTATAACATCAATGCGTTTGTATTAAAGTACAAAGGCTTTCTAAATGCTATTAGTAATTTATGAAACAAAATTAGGAGTGTTTTATAGCCCCATGTCGATCAGAACAAAATTATCAAAATCATTGAGTGGTTTCGGAGATTATTCTACTTAGCAGACACAAAATTTAATGGCGGCTGATAGCTGACCACTACTATTCTCTTTCCTGTCATGCAATAAATTTTGTGAGCGCCATTTATATTTATACCACTACTAATTTAATAGCGAGAAACTATACAACGCCGCAAGGCGCGGCAAGTCTCTAATTGGATGTTGTGTTGTACCATCTGCATTAAATTTTATGTTAGCCAGTATAGATATTAAAATATCAAACCTAAAACCTAGGGATGGGACATCGATACCACGATACTCTCGATACTCGTGGTGTTGAAGTATGTCTTTGAGATAAACCTTCAATACTTTATCGATACTTCTAAATGTTTATGTTTTGTATTATTGAAAGCTGCTGCCTTTGGCTTTATGCTAGACAAGGAATTAAAGGAGTTGAAACTTCATGTTACTGCTTCGCGCGTGTCCCTAAGGAGTTGCTGGATTACAGTTCTTGATATACATTCACTGCGTTTCCTCTGAGTGAACTTAAAACTATTGTGTCTTAACGAAAACATGTAAAATGATGCTTGTGTAATATACAGTATTAACAGTTGTGAATGAAGTGTATCGTGCCACTAATTCCTATAAATATTTTGCTTCACTAAATGTACAACAGGATATTGAATAAAACATGATTGAAATGTGGAACCATTCTGAAGTAGACAGTACTAATAATAACTGAGCAGTACGTAAAATATGCAGAAAAAAGATTTTGCGCGGTGGTAAGTCGCACAGTACAACAAATTTAAAGTATGATACAATCATACAGCGAATGAAGTTTAGAGAACCTCTGCTAAAAAAGCAGTGCAAGAATTTCCTGTCGCTGTCAGAACATGACATCTGAAAATGATGAGTAAAAACAAAGTTGGTTAATGTACTAGAGCTGGCGCAGCTAAAGTTTGCCAATATGCAGGACGCAGAAGACTTCGTAAAACGTACCGTGCCGTGCCGTGCCGTTAAGCCTGTTGCAGGGCGACAGTATCCTTATTACGTTCCAGCATCTAACAATGTATCGAAGAGTGTATATCACACTGAATGAATGGACAAAGAGTACACAGTGGGACCGGCAAGTATAATGTGGGGAGTGGAAATGACATGTGGCCTTCAATAGGGCGAGGTAACCCGACTTTACTCGAGTAGTACCGAAGCTTCGCGCAGCTCTCGTTGGCAAGCCTTAGTTGCGTCACACCACTTCTGTGGTGTGGGGTTGCGTGTGTGCCTACATTAAAGAGGTAACGAGCTCGAATCTCGGTTAGGGTGAACTACCTGGATAAAGTTTTATTAGAGGTTTTCCCTTATCCTGAAAGATGGATGTGGGGTAATTCTGAGCTCTGTGGACACCGGGCTCATTTGAAGTTCATTTCATCCATTACACTCATTGTAAATATGGCTTAATCGGTTAAAGGATGCTAAACCGTTAAAAATAAATTATCAACAAATTATTACCTTTGGCGATAAACTGACTGCTCTAACCACTGAATTACCATGCAACATGCTGACAGGACATTTAATTCTTCAACTGACTCGCATTTTCCCTGGTAAACCGCAAATATATCTCAAATATGAGATAAGATACCCTAATGGCGACTTACAACTAGTCCCGGGCTTCATAATTTGAGCAACTATAAGGTCAGTCGATGGCTATTATGGCTGACAAGAAATTTAATGGCAGGTGCTTCAACACAAAATCCAATCACAGCCTTGCCATGCCTTATGGTGTTGTGTACTTAAACACACTGTAAAATCACTCTGTAAAGCCCGTAATATAGATACCAATTACGCCTACAAAATTTATTTGCACAACAATAGAATAGTACTGGTCAGCTATCAGTCGCCATTAAATTTTGTATCTGCCATAATTGCTCTTTGCGCTTGTAATGTGTAGGGCAATGACTAGAAAGGTAGAATTTAATACCATAGCCAGGATTTGAACCACAGGTCCTTTGCAGTTAATTGCTAATGAGTATTGCGTATCGGTGATTAAACATGAGATGAACTATCGAGAGATAAAGACACCAATCGTCCCGTTACTACTAAAAACACATTCTTGTACGTTGTGTCATGAGTTCATCACCTTAAAGTAGAGAGTCTGTCTTACCTGAGATGGGCTGCAATGTCTCCCTGATCGATAAGGTCAACATTCTCGTAGGATGGTGGTGGAGTGCAAAGGTCGCTCAACATACAGTCCAGGTCACTCGCCAAACTGTTCAACAGCTGAAACAAAACACTCCTTTGTAACAACCCTACAGAAAGCACACATCAAAACAACATTGTATCCCACACAAAAATTCAATACAGAGATTCCATCAGAAATGCATATTTTGAAGCCCCAACAAAAGCGTTTTTAGAAACAGGTCTATGTGTGTCCGTGACAGCATAACTAAAATACGAAAAGCCGGTTAAAAATCAAACTTGGTACTTCAGTTCATCTTCCAAGGACGCGAAAACAAACTGGATATATTCATGTCAAATAAAATGTATATCTTGAATTTTCTGGGAATAGCCTTTACTCCTTTTCACTATGGGAGACTTTATATAAGTGATAAACCGTAAGAGACAGACAAAATCTTAGTCCACAAAAAATGTACATCTTCTTAAAACACACAACATTTTTTCTACTGGCCATACAAAGAGAATATGTCAAAACCATCACATAGCCACCAGCTCTTAAGAGATTTGAATCCTTACTGGTCTGGTACCAATATGGAAATATCCAATAAAACAATTTATACAAATGTTTATCTTGGTTAGATATAAAATGGCCGTTATTAAGAATAGTTTGTACAAGAGTGACTTGGGAAAGTCGTCTGAAAATCTTTTGAGGATACAAGGCGGAAAACATATTCGTCAAATTCTACCAATCGCGAACTAATAGCAAATGGTTAAAAGTTACATGCTGAACATATTAAAGACTGGTTCAGAACAATGTTGTTGTAGTGTTTAACGCCCGCTTTTACTACTACGGCACCGCAGGCGGTGACACTGATGATACATGGAATGAAGATGGAGCACCGGTGGAATGAGATGGCGGGGGAAACCGGAGTACCCGGAGAAAACCCGCCCTGACGCCGCTTCGTCCACCACGAATACCACATGCGGGTTCCTGGGATCGAACCCGGGCCGCCTAGGTGGTAGGTTCAGAACAACAGGGAACGGGAACGACAAATACGAGATAGAAATTGTTCAGAGTGGCCTGAATTACAAGTGTTCTAATCGCAAGCCTGGAAAACAAACAAGTACAACATAGAGTAGCAAATTTTACTGCACGCCATTTTTATTAGGTACACATGAACTGGGATGGTGCGTCGCAACAGTTCAGAAATGGTTCTGGCGTTGTTTACAAAAAATGTATTGCTGCTTTAATTGCAAGCAGGAAATAGCGTTGGTCCATCACAAACAAATGAAATCACAATATACATTGCTATCGATGAGCATTTCCGAGTAACGATTGAAGTAATCTTTACTACCAGAATTTCTGCGAAGAGCCTGTCAGTTCTGACTGAATTTTCAATCACTAAAAGATAAATTTAAATCAACTGGCTCTTTTATATAACAATATTTACTTTCTCACTTGTCTAAGTAAGCAGAGCGTCTACTGTAATCCACACAATTCCATGTTGAGAGTTTATCAAAATTGACGTTTTGAGGCCGCCTGAAAATAAAACGGCTTTCTAAAGAAAAAAATATCTGTGTGTGTAATTGTTTATTTCATTCAAAATAGATATAACGTTTTCGATTAAAGTAGCATCTTAAAATATGTTACGATAGTTTTATGACAAAACGTGTATCTTGAATTATCCGGAAACAGCTTCTTAAGTCCTCTTCATTCTTTTTTTCTCCGGGATGTTCCTTATTATTGGTTTGAAGTTGTTGAAGTTTAAAGTCGTTATTAGGTTGTTTGATTCTTGTTTCCTCTTCCTGGTCATATAAAGAGAATGGAATATCAAAGCCATCACATAGCTTCCAGTTTTTAAAGCATTTGACTATCACTTAAGCCTACTGTATTCACCTATTTCCATTAGCTATAAAGAAATATGTAACACAATTTCCACAAATATTTATCTGATTAACATAAGTAGATGGAAGTATATGTTTTTGTTAGAAGTTTGCTAAAAAATACGCACGTGATTGTAACACATTGCATTATTTTTAGTTGCACTGTACAGGAATGCGAGAACTGAGTACTATGCTACGTGATGTTTTCAAAACCGGTAATTTTGCAAGCGTTTGTGGTTATGTAAACGTTTCACACGTGAATGGGCAACATGATATTATGTAAATTTAAATAAGTACGAAAGAGAGTCAGTTAATGGAAGATCCCTGGGGATGCTGTATGGTTGGTTTATCCCCCTTTATGTGGGGGCGGGGGGAGCAGCGTTTGATGTTCCGCTCCATTTGTGCACGAGTACAATCTGGCTTTGTCTTGTCAGGTAACCACCCAAAAAATATGTGACAGGGAGAGAGTGCATTTTATAATTAATGTCGGTAGCTGCCGCCGGGCTTCGAACTACGTACAGCTCTCCAAAAGGGTAGAGATATATCACTTACAGTTTCGCTACTACTTAGCAAGACTGGGTAGTATACTCCACCCACACATTTGTTGTCGAGATTCCACCGGAAATGCATGTTTGAGGCACCGTGGAGTAAAAAACATAAGAGTTCCGGGCGCGCGCTGGCGTGTGTGTGTGTTTTGTATCTCCCGAAGTAGCCAAACTACCCTTCACATGGGAAATGTTTCTTCTCTTTTGTTTCTAAAAATGGCTTTAATGATTAAAATACCATACACTGAAGATATGTGCATGTAAATGTATACCCTGAATTCTTTGTAAGTAGCCTATGACGTCATCTTCATGCAGAACGGTTTTTATATAATTTGGCATACGGCCTAACCGTAACCTAAACACAAAAACGTACTATATGAAAAAATTAGATGCCTTTAAAACATTATAAATAGCTTTTACTGAGACATCAGCCACTTCTGAGTTATAGGTTATTATTGGTCTGAATGTTTCAGTACCTTCTCATCTTTTAAGTGCTGTAGATGTTCAGTTGTTTCTCGCGATGTCATGGAACTTCAACACCAGCATATGTTACATAATTATGACGAGGCCCAGATTTCGACGAGTTTGGATTTTTTTTCTGCTGGGGGATGTTATTTGGAAACTACACGTGGCTCATAAAATTTTCAGTGAAATTTAACTACATTTAAGGGTCATTTTTTTCTGCGGTTTCAAACATTTCTATTTAATAGAACATTTTTTGCAGGTTGTAAGTTATTTTAAGTAGTTTCTATGAACAAATCCATATTTTGCCATTTTTCGCGAGTTTGGTTGCATTACTCTTATATTAGTGGAATGAAGTCTCAGGTCCTTAAAATCTAAAAATTCTTGGACATTTATTGCAATGTGCCTCTGTTTATTAAACACTTGAACTCGTCAACCAGAAATTAATACGACCAACAAAACGGTTTACGTCTATTGCAAGCGAGACTTGTCCCCTATAGGAGTGTGGGGTGAATCTACCTGCTACTTTTGAGGGTCGCACCACACCTGCTGTTACAATACAGTCTTCGCAGAATTGAGGTGATTTTATATTTTATGTCAAAAATAAAAACAAGCATTTTCGCGAAATTAAAAATGCAATAGAATTGGTGAAATGAGGTGCAAGTAATCTAAGACTTGTGGAAGGTCAAGTGCTAAAATAGAAAATGTGTTGAACAAGAACAGTGCAAGATTAGTGAGGTAAGAAGTTTTCTGTGTGTAAGTCCGTAACAGTTGACAAGAGTCCAAATTTGAAAACTTACAAAAGGTATTTGTAAAGAATTGTAATTCACTATTCGGTGATAAAGTATACGCCAACTGTACAAGGAGATAAACAAATTGAGGTAATTTTTAAACCATTATTTGTTCTATAGGTCTATTTAATACATTTTAAGATGATAAACTCTATTTTAAGCTCATCTTTTAATAATTTTTAGATCATCAAAATCCGAGTGTGTAAAATATCTACTTCTGTATACGTTAATCTCGATCAGCATGAGAATAGGTATATAAAAATGTGTTTGTAAGAATAGTATGTACTAACTCTATAACAACAAACGATAATGTGTGTGGAAATTCATGTGAATGTAACTCATCACATTTTTTCTATCTACGTCATGTTTATCGAAATAAACATTTGCAGAAACAGTTTTATTACACGTTAAACTGAGAGATACAGAATGATAGTCAGATGTTTAAAAAGTGGGTTGCTATATGCCACCCTTGAAGATTCCATACTCTTCGTATGAACAAATATCTCCGAACTGGTTAATGCTACACAGAATGCACGTAAAGTGTGTACTTTAACGAAACCTACATGTTTTGTGTATTAAGATGTCTTATCTCTTAAGGTTTAAAACTTACTCAAGTCATTCAGAATAAAAAAGACTTCAAGGCCTATTCACAGAAAATTCAAGACATAATTTCATTTGTCTTGAAACTATCTTAAACGTAGAGTATTTTAATCAAAATCGTTAGAGCGTTTTTATAACACCAACATTTTTCGAAAAATGTTCTATGTGAAGGATATTTTGGGGTGAAGGAATTTCCTAAAAAATGATTGTGCCACATTCTTGGAAGATGCTGAATTTAAATACTAAATTTGGTATTTAATGGACTTTTTCAGTCATGCTGTTCACAGACACTTTTCTAAAAATGATTATTTTTTGGATTCAGGGATTGTCAAAACATGTATTTCCGTTGGAAGCTCGGTGTCTAATTTTTGGTGGAATGCACTACATCATCTTAGTATAAATACCCGGCGGAGAAAGTAAAAGTACTATCTGGTAAACTAATAAAATGAAACATCTTGGGAAACGCCAGTACGTGTAACGTTCCGCATATTAAGACACGATCTCCTCTGCAGCCAGTGCACCACTGTGTGTGGCAATGAAAACTGCACTGTGCATGCATAAACACAGTAAGCAAACTGCACATTGATTTCCAATGTAAATGCACGTGATAATGCTTATTTGCGCATGCGCAATCACAACGTGCAGCATGGTTAACATTGATTGCTGCCTTCACCACGTACAGTGGCGTACTCAACAGTGTGTGTTTTCTTCAGTTCCGAATAAAGTGCATTTGCGTGATCGATATGGTGTAGTAAAACAGTGGCTCGCGAGCCACACGCGGCTCGTTGATGTACAGCATGCAATTAGCAATCCATCACAGTATATTGTCCCACGGCACTATAAACCCAGCCTCCTCCACCCTTCCCAATTCTCTAACTCCGTTTATAAAGCTAAACCGTTGTAAAAATATTTCCATTACACATTTCGTTGTAGGTAACACAGGAATACAGGAAACCGAAACGATAATCAGGTGTTCACCGGCGGGTGCCAATGTTGTTACCATATCGCGAGAAACAACTGAATAGTGTCAACAATTTAAAGAAATGACAAAACACTGAGAAATTCAAGCTAATAATAACAGATCTCTCGGAATGCCCCAACAGGAAATAATCTCTTTACGATATATCACACCACTTAAAGAGTTCAGTACACTTCTGTTTAACTCTAATGGTTTCCTAGTTGAATAAAATATAACAAAATTCATTCTGAATAAAGAGGACTTCACAGGCTTATTGCCTAAAACTCAGGATATACAAATATCTTAACAATCTTAATCGTTAGAAACATTTTTGAGAAAGTCCAAAATTTCAAAATATGGAAGGGTCGTTTGGGTTGCGAAATAGTTAAGAATTTTCGTGTCGCATGTTTGGAATGTACTGAACCCAACTACCAAATTTGGTAATTATCAGACATTTAGTTTTTGTGCATGCTGATCACAGAGACACACGAACGTATTTCTAAAAAATCTTTGGGTACAGAAGGCCTCCGGTGAAATTTCGACACTAAAGTTTTGGGTGCAATATTGCATTTCCAATTACCAATTAGCAGAGAAAGTAAAAAAGAAATGAGAGAGAAACATAAACTTTCAAGCATGTCCGTCCAGCAAAGCTCTAAACAGCATGGAATATTTCGGAAACGGCTAAAGTTACGGGAAAAATAAGAGAAACAGTGTATTTTAATTGGCCTTAATTTTTTATTTCGTCTATTAAATACTTCTATTATGCACAGGTATTACTGTGTTGTACAAAAAACTCGGTATCGAGATTTTACAGGGAATACATGTTTTGAGAGTCTCATTCAAATGACAGTTTTAGTTAACAAAATAGCCTGTGTCTACTCCATGATCAATTTAGTATATTCTAAACACGTAACACGAACATCCCAAACTACCCTTTACTACTTGCCAAGTTTATTGACCTTGGCTGTCGAGCGCTGTGATCGCTTCTTATCTTGTTTACTACAACACCGAAATATCAGTAACTTGGCGTACAGACAGTAATGCAAGGCAAATGAATGATATCTCGCGCCTGCCGATATATAACTCGTTGCTGTCCTGAAGATATGACTACATCTGAAGAGAGCGTACATACACTGTCTCGCTGTGCCTGTGCGTCACGCTCACGTAAACAACTGGGCAACTTCACATTCTTTCCGATACGCCTCATGGCTTTTCCAGGTAGTACATGAAACATTTTTCAACACTCTTTATTTTCTAAAAACTGACTTTCGATTCAAATAACGTATATTTAAAACATTTGCATTGCAAACCTGAATTTTCTCGGAGTAGTCCATAAAATCTTCATTGGGAGGGAATTTCGTACAGATAAACAAAAATGTATTATACACAAAATATAGATTTCTTTGAAACAGCACTACATTTCAAATATTTTTAAAAAATTGAGTTTTTATTTATAGACGCTCTCTAATTGCTATGGTTCTCAGTGTCCCATCCTATGTATTGCTCAGAGGCCTCTTTTTCAGGCTTGGGCCTCTCTTACTTGTCGTAAATCTAGGACACGGGGTCACCGGTTTACTTACCCTCCGAAGGAAGCCATGCTAAGCATTTTACGCCCGAAAAAATCCTTCGTCCTCCGGCGGGTTTGGACTCGTGACTTCGAGAACTAGAGGCTAACATGTTACCTCTAGACCAGATAGAACGACTTCGAATATTTTGTTGGGTTTAGCATTTGTGAAATATTACTGACTTGCGTTTTCAAATATTTCTACTTTTTTCAAGCAGTAGGTAAATGCTTATCCAGGTACACATCAAGGACGGCCCGCGGAAACTGGGGCGAAAAACCTTCGAAAAGCGCACCACTACTCGCGAACAGTCACTTGATCATTTAACTCTGAAACAGGTGATGAAAGAAATGATGGACAGTGAAGTCATAAAAGAAGAGGTAATACCAGGGTGTTTAGCGACACGGGGATACGACGAAAAACCAATCACCATAAGTGAAACCCGGTACCTCCCGAATGTGGAGCCATCTCGGTGAGTTTCAAACTGTAGGTTGCTGTTCGTTTTTCCTCGTGGTCGTGCAAATACCATGCAATTTCTAAAAACCTGACTATCGCATTTAGTCTTCAATGTCCTTGTGTAAGTAAAGTGTATCTCTATGAATAAGAAGCAGATACAAGAACAAGTTTTGTAAAAAGTTTGTAGAAGAGTAAGTAGAGAAAGTCATACGAATGCAACTCCACTATTTTTGGGGGGAATTCGACAAGTCTCAAAACGTCTACTTTGAGCGAAATGTCAGTAGGTATGGAATTTTTGGGTGGCGCGCTCTAGTTAGATACAGTAAAAAGCCACACAAGTTATGCATGGCAGGCAGTTTTCAAGTTCACCAGGTGTAACATAAACATTAAGGTGCAGGAAAGCGACGATCTAATTCCCTTTGAAAGTTAATCAGCATAATGACAAGTGTCTCCCCAACACCACAAGTGTGCTTTTTGAAAAAGAGGCGAAAAGGATTCAGTTGAACTGGAGAGCTCTAGATGTCAGCACTGAGCCTTTCATTGAATGCGTCATCACAAGTGGCTGCTTCTTTTGGCTTTACTCCACACGTACGGGAAATATTTACTCCGTGCGGTAAATACCTGCTTGGCTTCATTACGGGAGCGTGTCTAGAAGGAAACTGCAGCGTGTTTCATATAACGACGTGACGTCACAAATATTAGCATCCCGCGAATTTATCCGGCGAAACTCGAATTTACTAACATATTAGGTCATTACTTTCTCCTTGTGCTGTTTAATAACAAATCACTTCTGTGTCAGCCGTCAGATCACGAAATACTGTGGGAATGACAATATAGTTAACCCGATAATTAAGATACCTACTCTAAAAACAGAAAACAATAAAAATAAATGTTTGTCTCTACTACATATAATACAGGGAGTATTGTATTCCACCCAAAGTTCTATGTCGAGATTTCACCGGAAATATATGTTTTGAGGCCCCCTGAATCCAAAAAAAAAAAGCACTTTTAGAAAAAGTTCCGCGCGTGTATGTGTGTATCTGTCTGTCTGTGTGTCTGTCAAGCATAGTATACAAGCCTATCAGGAAGAAACACACACTTGTATAGATTAAGATGAATCTTCGCGTTGAGTGCTGAAGCTGCCCGCACATTGATGGGAAGCCAAACCGAGTTGCATGAAAGCAGTGTAGTATGGCTTCCCAAACTTGACTACTCGCATGTGTGTGTGTGTGTGTGTGTGTGTGTGTGTGTGTGTGTGTGTGTGTGTGTGTGTGTGTGTAAGTGACCAACGCTTGCTTATACCAATGTGGTTATGAATGTGGACATAAGAATCCGACACAATTCAGCTAGAAGATAGTCCTAGTATCAAGAAACTCGTTAAAATCGTTCAGAATTACAGCTTTTTAGCTTAGGTGTCTATGGCGATTGCTTAACAATTATGTCTCAATAAATACGTATCAATCTGCAATGTCCTCCTTCTGTAATGTCACCCCCGAATATTGAGAATGAAGGCTTATAACAATGACTCAATGACAACTTACGAAGGGGGACTTGGCACCTCAACGGAAAGGCTATCTTTTGTGGCTATGCCCCTCATGGGGCACCCCCCGCGCGGATGGATGAGGCGAATTGGTCCTGCATAAACAACCACCGCAGTATAGTGTCACGTAAGCAAATACCATGCCGTTTCCTTCTATGTTTACTGTGCGAGTGTATTTCCCAAAACATTCTACCACCCTTCAAGCGACCGACCTGTTTACATCCAGAAACCGGTTCAATTCCCCAACCAATCTCAGCGCAACGTTGTCGAGTTGCGTCATGTCTGAAAAAAGCTCCTTGGAGTATTCCTTCAATTCTTTTAAGTAATTCATTATTCCGAAGCCCTGTGTGATGTTCCATAATTACTACAGAAGCTATGTCAGAAATAAGTTACTCTTCGCATCTTATAAGTAACAAACTGTTATCTTCGTACATTCTTGTGGAATTACGCATCCAATTTGGAACATTTATTTTTTTCGAAATCGGTTGATCAAAGAACAAAATGGCATTAGACTTTTTTGTTTGTAATGCTTCTATGAAGCACATATTAAAGGATGTAATAAGTTCCCTTTCACCCGGTATAGAGGGATTAGGATCTCTGAAACTGCTGTGATTCACTGGATATGTAGCAGCGATAATCTATTGAACACTGGTTTGGTGGCCTAAGGTTCTTCAAACAGGCTCCAAAACGCAACTAAATAAAGCTCAAAGAACAGCAACCACCAAATAGCTTGGGTTGATACTTCAAGTTCACGTGAAAATCGCCAGTAACCGACGTACTAAATATCGAAACAGAATCCATCAATTGAAACTTAAACTCAAAGGAAGATCAACACTTGCACTGCAATATAAGCGCCTTATGTAAACATCAGTAATTTGCCCAATTTGGCAACATGGGGATATGCATCCGCCAGTCAAACTAAAAGGTTTCAGATCATACAATGCCTACGACTGATGACAGGATCAGATTGGTACAGTCCTGCATGATGACTTAGGACTTCCGGAGATTACGACGTTCCTCTGCATGAGTTACATACTTCACAGAACAGTTGAAAATCATTAAAATAGTCTGGTTCAGCAAATAACAGACAATCTACCACCTGACCATCGCTCAGAAGACTAAAACGAAAACGACATACCGAATTATATTTGTTACTCAGCTGAGTACACCCTCAGGATTGTCATCGGATACGTCCCTGATCACAAGGTTCATGTAATGTATTTTTTAACTAAAATGTATGCACAATCCACTGTAATTATGCACTAAAGTTATCTTATGCGGAAGAAAGAAAAATAACAACAGTACCTATGGCTGTCATAGAAGCTATGGACACAATTGTTACTGCACCAACCTGACTCTGTTGTAATGAAGGAGGCAAGAATAGCACTCTATGGACACGCGAAGTAACTGAGAAGTCCTTAAATCGACTCAGGTTTGCTAAGAATTTGGAGACACATAGGAAATCCATTTTAAAAGTTTGACTATATAGTGCTGGGTTCTGAACGTTGGATGAGTAAAACTCTTGAGCCTAGAGAGCTTTGATGTGGTTTACAGATGATTCATGAACAGGATCCGGAGTATATGGTAGCAGACTTAAGAGTAAAAAGCTTTTTCTCATGGCAAATATGCTACTGTTTTTAAAACAGAAATGCATGCTGTTATGGAATGCATACACAAAAACATACTTGCACTGGTAAACGACCCTTATCTTCTCAAATAGCCAGCCTGCACCTAAGACTAAAAGTACAGTGATTAGGCATGGCAGAACAGAATGAAGTTGAACTCATATGGGCGCCGGATCATAGTGGCATAGAGGGAAATGAACTTAGACCAGCAGCACTTTCACAATTTATTGGACCAAAGCCGGCACTAGAAACACCTCGAATACAGGAGAAATAAAGCAAAACTTACTCTCATGAGAAGACTTTGATACCCAAAAACTTCACTGCATACATCTATACATAGAATTAGAACAAAGGTTATTCAGAGGTTTTGACACTTTCATTACTTACACTTCTGCAGTAATTGTTAAAGGCAATTAAAGAAACAAATATAGCGCAAGATCAATCGTCACTTTCTAAACTCTGCCTTGTTTGCTGAAGTGTTACATAATTCTCATCTAAGTACAAGCACATTCCTTGTAATAAAATGTAATTGAGTATTGTTTTTATACTCTGTGGAGTTCAACAACTATGCTATTCCATGGCATTCTCAGCTGGCACACAGAGAGGGAACAGCGCAGTGTAGGGTAAGCAATTCCCGCCCACATGTTCAAACGAAGGCTTTGTACAAAATAAAGTAACCCCATTATCCTTTCAAATAGCAATTTGATCTTGGGTTCACAACGGATCTAAAAGCTCTGCTTGTAAACACGAACCAAGCAACATTTAAGATACTTTTCTGCCAATTTTGAACATTTAACTTGTGTAAGGAACTTAGCTTGTCGACTCCTAGTCTGTTAGGGATACGGATTCTATTTATAGTGCCTGTCTCTCGCTTCCTTTTAAAAATATGAAATCCAGTGATGAGCTCCCCCATTAAACTCTCAAAGAAACGGTTGAATGGGACCCAACAGAATGGCACCGTGTTTGATTCAATATTTGCCGAAGAGGAGTCTATCTCAGAGACGAATATAGCTCGTGGGCAATTTTTACAAAAGTCAGAACATTTTCAAGAAGGGGGAAGTTGGTGATTACATGGAGACGGGATTGCCCCGCGGGTGGGGGGGGGAGCAACTCGCCTACAGGTTTGATAGAAATCAATGCACCATAGTACGATCTCCTGGTGAATTATTCAGAAAAAACCCTCTTTTATACGAGACAGAGAAAAACTGGCCAGCTTTTCTTTAATTAAATCCGAACAAAGTCCTTCCTTCCTGGCTTGGAAAACAAAAGGAAAATCGAATTTAGAGATACGGGCATGCGATCGTCGTCTGTTTGAACACAATTTCTTTAGTAGACATTAGGTGCATTCGCTACACAGGACTAACAGTTAATATACCTCTTAACACACTAAACAGGTCATGTACGGAGTTCAAATTTTAGGCCTTAAGAGTTTGACAAAATAAACAGCTTCTAAATATTTACCATTTTTAGCCAAATCACAAATAAAAATAAATTGTAACTCATTGCCTTTTAGCCTGAAGTCAAAAGAAACTTAAACGCAGCGGATAGCTAAAAAAGAACTCTAACGTCTTACATTCACACGACTTTTCCTTCTCAGCCCTCTACAAATAATAACTTACTAAAACCCTTTCTTCTACATGGGGAATTCATGCAAATTGAGATAAACGCTTCCAGAAATAGTTTAATTACATATTTTGTTACATAGGAACAGTGGAGACCGAATGCACAGTCAGATGTTTAAATCGGGTCGGTACATTCTGTTCTTGACATTTCCTTTGCTTTTCATGTTCGCGAGAAACAACTTAATAGCGACAGTAATTTTAAAAAAGTGACAAAATCTGAAAAGTTCAAAACTGTAGTAACATGTAAATGCTGAAATAAAAATAAAAAATTGAAATAACTAAATATGTGTCCAAAAAGATCTACATTTGTTTGTGAAGGAAACCAGTTATAGAAAACTCTTTCGAAATGCGAGGGTTTCAAAGGTTAGCTGTACACACACATACAAACACACTTTTTTCTAAAAATGTTTTTGGAATTCAGGCGGCCTCAAAACATATATTTCCACTGAAATGTGGAACGTAATTTTTGGGTGGTGTGCTATCTTTTCTTGAACTTGGAACCTGGTACAGAAAGTGAAATTTCCATTTTCTTATACTACTTTAGTCTGTTTTCTGGAATGTTACGTTTTTAGGAATTTACAATATTTGAAGTTCTATTTTGAGAAAATTTATCAAGCTCATTAAGTAGTAAAATATATGTATCTTTTTAGAAAGATTGAAGTTTAGAACAGGTTCTCCAAAGCGACGTAAAGCAGGAGAAATACCAAATTTTATGAAGTACCTTTAAGGGATGATTTTAGACTACTTATCTAACCCAAACAAGTCTAGGAAATTATCACTTTAACATTCTCCAGTATTACCTATAGTAGATGAAGTACTGCATTCCATACAAAAATTAAAAAACCGAGTTTTCACTGGAATACATATTTTGAGTCTTCCTGAAGTAAAACAAAATTATAAAAGGGCTTATGTGGACGTAAACAAAAACCGAAAGTCGTACCAACCTTGTATTTAACTTCAGTATTTTCTAAGCATACGACAAGAAGATTTACAAGAATATCCCTCCATGTCAAATTACCCTTAGTAGTAGTAATATGTTCCTTTTGGCTCAAGAAGTGGCATAAGTGACATGTTCCCTTTGGCTCAAAAAGTGGCATAAGGGACATATCAGTCACGCCCCCCCCCTCCCCACCTCCCCCTCCCCTCCTCCCTTAAGTGACATGGGTATTTCTTTGGACACGTGGGAATTCCGAAAACAGAGAGGGCGGATGGTCTGTCGCGAATAGGATGACAAAGGAAGTGTAATTTATGACCCCCCGTCCCCCCTGACCCTCCTATTCTAGTGTCTGCAGGTGTTTTCGAAAGAAGAACGCGAGGGTAAGAAACCCTACAATGAATGGCCCCCTTTCAGATCTTGATATATTTATGTGACAGTTGGAAATGTTTCCCTCTGACAGTTTTGAAAAGAACAAGGCTTCATCCTGCAAGGGGGGCGAGCATAGACATACACATTTTTCCTGTCTGAACAGGCTTAGTGTTTTTCTCTTAACAAAGCAGTCAAAGATCGCCCACCTGCAGGAAGAAGCCTTTTCAATAGCGAAAGAATACTTCTGTATTGACACGAGGACCACCCATGTGGTTCCCCACTGAGAGGGTTCCCTGCCTTCCCTCACAATGACCGTATTGTGCGGAAATGGGGTGCGGTGGTCTTGGGCACACTTGAATGCGTTCTTGCTACAAGCGGATGTATTTAATCATCATTTATCTTGACAAGACAAGCGACTGTCTTTAACCCTCACCCCTACCTACAAAGGGGACCTTCGGTGGCATGTAGGCGTTCTTGCTAACGTATATAAAGGCATCGCTAAGAGACCTTTCCGTCAGTTTGACTTGAGACGTCTAGGAGTGTATTTTTTGAAGCTTATACACAGCCAGTGAGGAAATTACACTTGTGCTACAGTCACCATTATCTTCATTGAAGGTAAGTCTAGTGTTTTTCAATTTTCTATACATTTTTTAAATGTATTTATTTTAAGAAGTGAGATTAGATGGTTTTAAAGGGAAAAGAGAAAACATTATATACACATTGTCTATATGATTTACAAATTATTTTATCACAGTTTTTTTTTTCCTTTATATGTTGTTTCGTGTCTATCGCCGCAGTGTTTATATTTAAGATGATAAATATTCCCGTATAAGGCTTAAAACATATTAATTAAACAAGTTTAAAACTAATTTTAATGCTGAGAAAGAAAGTATGAGAGAAAGTATGTTCTGGAAATATTCTATCTAAATGATGGATCTAATACGCAACAATAATAAAAAAATCAATGAAAAAGAACATTGCTAATGATTAAAAACCTAAATATGGTCCTAATATATGTCTAAATTAAACACTTTTATGTCATTTCAGTGAGTCACATCGTTTTTATAGATAGCATTACAATGTGTTCCTACCGTGGAAATTATAGTTATTATCAGGTTTATGTATTTAACATACATACCAACATTGAAATTTATCATATCATTAAACAAAAACAAAGGAAAGGCTAAATATTTTATATATTCAGTCAATTTATGTCCTTGAAATTATCATTTCAGTCAGAATGAGAACTTATAATCAGGGCAACAAGCTGACCCTGGCTGGACGAGCTCGAAGGGCAGCTGTTTCTGAAGGGTCTGCCAGAGGTGTTGCAGAGCCTGAAGCAGACACCTCCCCCATTCAGGAAGATATTATTCCACCACCCCCTGGTTTTGAAGACTCGCCATCGCAGCAGCAAATTGGTGATTGGAGAGACATCCCTGTGGAGGGGTTATGTATTTGCACCAATTGTGGTTACAAGACGGCCCTAATTCAACTACTACAGTCCTTGCAGGGTAAGTTTTCCTTACTAAAAATATATTCTAGCAATATTCTATAACTTTTTCATCATGACTTTTCACATCTTAGCTAACAACACGCTTTGTATACTACTACTACTACTACTACTACTACTACTACTACTACTACTACTACTAGTACTACTACTACTACAACTACAACTAGTACTACAACTACAACTACTACTACTGCTACTACTACTACTACTACTACTACTGCTACTACTACTACTGCTACTCCTACTCCTGCTATTATTATTATTATTATTATCATCATCATCATTATTAGTATTACGATTACTATTATTGTTATTGTTGCAGTTCTGTTTGAGCTGTTATTTTCTTATAAATAAAACATGGCTTATATAATATATCCTGTATTTAACATTATCTTTCACTTTATTTAATGAGAAATTTTTTTCTAACTTTGAAGATACTGAACCTGTGCCTCTTCAGCCTGAAGCAGACACACACGCATCTACTGCTTTGGGTCGAGGCTGTAAGAGACCGCACAGCGATGACAGTGAAGCCCAGGGACTCAGTAATGAACATCTCTCCAACACCGCTCAGATGTCGCAAACGAGTTCTCTGAACCAGGGGGCTGTTTCAACAAACAGCGCTGCAGACAGCAGAAATGTGCCGGGCCCATCATCCGCATCCTCACCATCACCGGCAAAAAGGGTATGTCGGAATGATTATAATGACCTAGAATGTAGGGTTATAGAGTCTGCATTCAAAGGCCGTATATTCAATAGCAAAGTTGAAAATACAGCTGGAATAATGGACCCAAGCGAGTTCCTTAATGCATGCAAGGATCTTGTGATTAAAGAAATGGAATCCACGCTTAAGAAGAGCATGTCTGGGTTAAAGATGAGTTGTTCAATGAACGTCTCATATTTAATCCAGACACCTGATAATGAGAAAGTGGAATCGATATACTTTAATTCCAAGACAAAGGAGATTCAGCGATCATCTAACCTTGATGCAATCTTTCATGCAATGAAAAACGAAATCTTAGAAAACCTGGCCTGTTTTGAAGGCCAAGCAAGTTCAAAGACACTGTTCGCAATCCACTCTCTGGTCAATAGTGCCGCAGAATACAATCCCCTTCGGGCTTCAGGGTATATTGAGCTGCCGGAATGCATCAAGCGGAAAAAAGCTGTTCTTAATATTAAGAACAAAGATGATTACTGTTTCGCTTGGTGCATGCTGGCTTCAAGATACCCTGCAAATAAAAACAAGGACCGCATTTCATCATATCCTAGAGATTTGCTATTCAAAGCTTTCAATTATGAGGGAATCACATTTCCCTTTTCATTAGACCAAATTGATCGTTTTGAGAAGCAAAATTCTGAAGTGTCTATAGCTGTATTTGCTCTCAATGACAACAACTCGGTGGAGTCTATTCGCAAACCATCTGAGAGGAAGGCTAGCCCCATAAATATATTAATAATTGAAGAGGGTGGCAAGTCTCATTACTGCCTCATAAGTGATATATCGAGGCTCATTAGAAGTCAGGTAACTAAGCATCGTAGAAAAATGTGGCTGTGCGAGGCATGCATGACAAGGTGTCCCAACGAAGATGCCTTGAGATTGCATAAACTGAAGTGCAATAAATGTCAGATCCTCAAAATGCCTAAGCAGGGAGAGGTTCTCACATTTAATGCATTTTCAAAGTCTGCTCCTGTACCTTTTGTTATATATGCGGATATCGAATCTGTTTTGAGGAAGGTTCACTCATGCGAGCCCTCAGACGCAACGAGTTGGACCCGAACCATTCAGGAACATGAAGCGATATCGATAGCGCTGAAGGTTATATGCAGGCATGATCAGACCTTGTCGAGGTTCAAGCTCTTCAGGGGTGACAATGCTCTCAATGACTTCTTCAGCGAACTTAGACGGATCGCTGATGAAGTTATTGAGATATACGGGCATATAGTCCCGATGCATATGTCACCCGAGGATGAGCTGGATTTCCTCAATGCTGATCACTGTCACATATGCCTGAAAGGTTTTGCTATAGATGACATTAGAGTGAGGGACCATTCACATATTTCTGGTCATTATTTGGGATGTGCTCATAATGCTTGCAATTTGAATAGAAAGTTGCCGAATTTTATTCCAATTTTTTTTCATTGCTTAAGCAATTATGATAGTCACTTCTTGATTAGACACCTGGCTTATGACAATGGTGATATCTCATGTATAGCACAATCTTCTGAGCGCTATCTGGCATTCAGCAAATTGTACAAGGGCATTCAATTCAGGTTCCTCGACAGCTACAAGTTTCTCGATGACAAGTTATCCAGCTTGGCAGATATGTTAAGCGATGATGACTTCAAGGTCACTAATGCCGAGTATTCGAGGCCAGAACACCTAGCCCTCATGAAGTGCAAGGGTATATTCCCCTATACTTATCTTGATGCTGTCGAAAAGCTCCAAGAGGAGGAGCTGCCCCCGATCGAGCTTTTCGATGGCATTTCGGAAGAGGAGTATGCCCATGCACTTAAGGTATGGAAGACATTCGACATAAAGAATCTCGGGGAATATAGTGACCTTTATCTAAAGACTGATACGCTGCTTTTAGCAGATGTATTCGAGAAATTTAGAGACTTGTCGCTTGAAATGTATCATCTAGACCCTGCCTGGTACTACACCCTACCGTCGCTAGCCTTCGATGCCATGCTTAAGACCACCCAAGTCAAGCTTGACTTGATAAACGATGTCAGTATGATAGAATTTTTCGAGAAAGGTATTCGTGGTGGGCTTTGCACAGTATCAAAGCGGTACTCCAAAGCCAACCACCAATACATAGCAGACTACAATCCTGACCAGAAGACAAACTTTCTATCATATGTTGACATCAATAACTTATACGGGAAGGCCATGATGGAAATGATCCCATATGGCAATCTCAGATGGCTTGAAAGGGATGAAATTGATACCATCGACTTTGCGACGATCCCAGAGGACTCCAAGACAGGATACGTTCTAGAAGTAGACCTAGAGTATCCTGTCCATCTCCACGACATTCATAATGATCTTCCCCTCTGTCCCCAGAGCGAGATACCACCCGGCAGCCAATACAAGAAACTGATTGCAAGTCTAGAGAATAAAAGCAAATATGTCTTGCATTATAAAACCTTGCAGCAGTGCTTAGATCTGGGGCTGTTATTGAGGCATATTCATCGGGTGGTATCGTATGACCAATCAGAATGGCTTAAGGTTTACATTAACCTTAATGCCGAGAAGCGAGCCAGGGAAACTTCAAAGTTTGGTCAAGCGCTTTGGAAGAAAATGAACAACGCTGTGTACGGTAAGTTCATTGAAAATGTGCGCAAATACCGTGATTTCCGTATTGTACCTACCTGGAAGCAAGCACGGAAATTAACGGCTCGTCCAACATACGTACGCAGCATAATTTTCAGTGAAAACTTAGTTGGCATAGAGTTGGCTCGAGAGGAGATCCTCATGAACAAACCAATCTACATTGGTCAGGCGATTCTAGACCTTTCAAAATTTATTATGTATGATTTTTTTTATAAAGTAATGAAACCCCAACTGAATGATCTTGTCTTGAATTACATGGACACAGATTCATTCATTTTCGAAACTAGTTCAGATATATATCACTTCATGAAAACACATCCCCAATATTTCGATACTTCAAATTACAGCCATGATAATGTATATGGTATAATGCCAGCCAATAAGAAAAAGATTGGGTTGTTCAAGGATGAGTTGGGTGGAAGGGTGATGACTGAGTATGTTGGTCTTAGAGCAAAACTATACAGCTATAGATATGATCAACATACAGTCACGAAGGCGAAGGGGATTACCAAAGGTGGAATGCGAACAATCACCTTTGAAAATTATTTCGAGTGTCTGAAAGACTTAAACAAAAAGATTTTGGCAAAACAAATTTGCTTCAGAAGCACCAAACACAAAGTTTCGACTGTTGAAATTAACAAAATTGCATTGCATGGAGGAGATACCAAGCGTAAGATGATTGATGGCTCTCATGCAACTCTCGCATGGGGTCATTATTCTCTTAGGTCTGAATAATCAAATCCGACTTCCCTGGCTGCCTCATCACCATCAAATTGTAAATTTTTATATATTTTATTTATTATATTAAATTATTATTGTAAATTTTGTAAATATTTATTATATTCAATTAATATTGTAAATTTTCTATGCATTTTATTTTAATATATTTTTTGAAAAAATTGTAAATACTTTATTTTTTAGTTGTTGAATTATTGTATATCTATTTTGTATATTGAATAAAAACACATATATTGGAAATGAAAAGACTCTTTATTTCAGAATTATTATCATTGCTACAACAAATCCTTCCTCTCAATCCACTGACTCTCAGGAAATCCATACCATTTAACAAGAATTCTGTTTCCTTGACGCCTCAGAATCTTCTCCACCAAATAGGTGTTAGGATACAGTGTAGAATGAAGTTCATGTCCATAGAATGTTCCCTTTATCACCTCACCATCCTTATCCTTTAGTATGTATGTAGTAGGATTGCTGCGTTTCACTTGAGCCACTTTGAAGATTTCAACACTCCAATTAGCTTGAAAGCCTTTCTCGAAATGTCCCTTATTCTTAGATATCCTCACATAATCACCAACACTAAACTTCCTTGGGCTCATCTTCTCTTTTTGAGGATGATTGTAGTTGTAAACAGTCAGAAGAAGATCATTGTTCCTGACTTCGCTAGGCTTCATCCTGATGGTTGAGTGGTAAGTGTTATTGTACTTTGTGATGATTTTGGGTAAAAGATCCAGCCACTTGTATGATCCTTGCGTTAGAAACTCACGATACATCATGTTCTTTAAGGTTCTTATTAAACGTTCTACAGCTGCAGCCTTGACATTACTATAAGTGCTGTAGTGATTGATATTATACTTGTCCATTAAATTCTTAAAGTACTTGTTATAAAATTCCTTTCCATTATCACTCTGAATATTCTTGGGAATCGTTTCCAATTCTTGTAGTATATCTTCCATAGCCTTCGTAACTTGCGGACCTGACTTGTCCTTTAATGGTCGTGCATATGCCACTTTTGAATAGAAGTTAATTGCAATAAGGATGTATTTGAAATTCTTGTTGATTCTTGCATGAGGTATCATCTCAACCAAGTCGATCTGTAGCAAATCATTGAGTCCTTTGCTGACAATTTTTCGACGTAAGAATCTTCTTCGAGCAGGGGCATGGAGCTCTCTCGCTATATTTTGCTTCACTGTTGTCATGCTATGATTTGGGCTGATTTCAACTCTTGAATAATTTCTTCAATTTCTTGGGTGTGGTTGTTATTGCCAGCGTCTCTGGATGCAATGAGAAGTCGCAAGCGATTCACTAGATCATTGGGGTCGTTCCAGTAGATGTAGTCATGCTTCAACTCAGGACGATGTTCTTTCCACTGCAAGCCTAATCCCTTATGGTTCTTCACTAAAGGACGTATAATGTTTTTATACTTATAGGAATTACCGTGTCTCAGTTGTCCCTGCCTGCTGTAGTTTCTGCGATGAACCTTGGATGCTTTCAGTATTTTGCTATATGTATGAAGATCGTCTTCTGAATAGGAGTGCATTTCAGGTATCTTTTTGAAAATGAGATCAATCAATCCAGGTGTAACATCATACATTTCATCTCCTATTCTAACTTTATCGTTAATAAAGTCAATGCTCTTGTTTCCTAGCATATAGATTCCATCTTCGTATCTTACTCCATATGTCGTATCTATTTCTCCCTTGTCATTCTTTTGAACTTTCTGTAGGTAGCTCAATATTTTTTCATCTTTCTGATTGTTAGGGGCAGAATTCTTCTTTTTCTGACTTTCCTCCTTATCTGAAGTATTCATAGTATCCTTTTTCTTCTGTATTTCCAGTATATCATGTAGCGGTTCTGTTACTGGTTGAAGAGCTTCACTCATTACCCTCTGAGTTTCAAACTGTTGACCTTTTAGGGCGCGTAGCTTTTCTCTTATAGCCCTAGCATGCTTGGCTACAGATTCTTTAAGCCTTATACTCTCGCTGTCCATCTTAAAATGACACTAAAACACGTTTTCATGTCAATATATATGTTGTTTTTTTTATTCTGAATGGGTCAAATTATATGAAAATTTCAACTCAATATTTAAAATATGGCCGTCTTTTGCTCGATTGGCTGGAGCAGTGAAGGATAGTATATCACCTATGTGAACGGTCGCAGGGTAACTTTCAACTAATCGACCGTTTATTGCAAACATTGTACCTGATCTTGTATTCGGTTGCGGCGATGATATCATAGAGCAAGAAATCACATCCCCGTTTATAGTCGATTTGTAGTATTCGAGTCCTGATGTTAACATATACCTTAGCGAAGGACCTCTGTAAGGTTTCGTCTGTAATGTAATAATGAGCTGACCTTTCATTTGCTCTAGAATAGCATTTATGACGGTAACCTGTGCTTTAAGAGTATTAACATTATTCATGGTTGCTGTCAGGTGTTTATCCATGGAACTCTGTCGATTTGCTATATTTTCTGTGTGTTTTCCCATTACTTCAGAAATGTCATTTCCAATAGTTTGTATTCTCCTGTTGAACTCTTGCTGTGCTTCATTTTGTTTCCTTCCAATGGCGTGTTTAACAAACCTTTTGGTTGCTGCATCACTATCATCTATAGGATCTGCTATTTCTCTTAATCTTCTTTGTTGAAAGGAAATGTTCCCATTTGAATCGATCGGAGGCGTTCTCGAGTTTACAAAGTCTATTACATACTTCTTGTTCGGTACATCGTGATCATCCTGCGGCGGTATTAATGACTTCATTCTTATTGTATCGAGTATGATATTGTTTCCATTATCTCGTTTAAGTGTATTTTTGTCTAAGTAGCTCATAAGATTATCATGCTGTTTGTCTAGTGATTTCTGGATGTGGCTCCTAAGCGTAGATTGAAGTTGCTCCATGCGTTGATATGCCACCTTTTCGGTGAATTCTTGCAGACGATTTTCGCTAGAAGCCGTAAGCGAATCAACGTAGCGTTTAGTGGCCCCATCATTATCTTCCTCAGGGTCCTGAACAATGCACAATCTTTTGTTCCTGAATTGGTAGTTTCCTTTTCCATCTCTGGCTATCATGAATTGTTGAAGTGATCTTTTAAGTGGCGCTGTCCTGCGGGACCCGAACCGGTCAATACTCATCTTGAACTACAAATGATCATTTTCTTTCTTTTGCACTTTAATATATACATCAAATCCATTCCTATATCGACCCTCATTCATGGGGAATTCGGGGACTATCACTACAAATGGTCTTCCTTCTGAGGTACTCTCCCAGACATTTTTGCACAATTCTTTGAATTCAATGTAAGACATGTCAGTGTTCACATAATCTTCATATATATGCTTCAGGTTTAAATTATCTTGCCTGAAAAGGATAATCATGTTTGTATTATCTCGAATGAGATGTTTCGGTACTTTTGCATAAGACTGGGCTAAATATATAGAGTCGACATTGCGATGTCTCCCCATACTGTAAAAGGAGGCTATCTTGTCCTGCTTTTCAGTTATGACATCATCGAATACAAAGATTGAGTTTTCTTTAACTTCTGAAGGATGCAATACATTTTCGCCATCTTCATAGGTATTCACTTCTATTCCCTCAATGCTTTTAAGTAGGCTTATTAGATATTGATACTTTGGCTGATATAATGACTTTGAATAAATGTACAAGTTCTCAAAACGTAATCCGTTCTCATGAAGCAGCATATTCAGTAATACATTTGTTTTCCCTGCACTGGAGCTCCCTAGGATTAGAGCTCTGACATTGCTAGGAAATAGCCTTCCGTGTCGATCACTTCTAAAATCGCTTTCAAAGTCTAGCACCTGAATAGGCAGAGAACATTCCTGCTTAACAAGCTCCATCCTATCGACTAAGTTTTTAAATCCATGTCTAATATTTATATATACTAAATATCCGGGGACTCTCACTATCTTTTACGCACTTTAATGGAAAGTATGATGCATTGATTGGTTAATTGGCTTGGAAAACAAGGTATAAAAGCACCCCTGCAAAAATGAAAATCAATTAGTGTACCATGAGAGCTAAGAGGATAAGGGTCTCGAGTGGCTCGGGTTTACTTAATTCCCTCATCAATAGGTTACCGTTTGAAGCACATCTACCTGGTTACAGATATTGCGGACCAGGGACGAAGCTAGAAAAGCGTCTAAAGAGAGGAGACCCAGGAATCAATCCGTTAGATGAAGCTTGCAAATTTCACGACGTTGCCTACGCCGAGCACAAGGACACTGCATCGAGAAATATTGCTGATAAGATCTTAGCAGAGAAGGCGTGGAAAAGAGTTCAGTCATCGGATGCTACCTTAGGTGAAAGGTTGGCTGCAAGACTGGTAACAACAATTATGAAGGGCAAGGTTGCTGTTGGTGCTGGCTCAAGGAAGAAGAAACGTGGCGGATTTCTGCCGATCATACCCATTATCGCAGCCTTAGGTGCTGCAGCTGGTGGTGCGGCACAAATTGCCACCGCGGTGAATAAGAAAAAAGCTGCAGATAAAAAGCTTGCAGAAATGATGCGACATAACAGAGAGATGGAAACAAGAGGAAAAGGTCTTCGGCAGGCAAAGAGGAAGAGGAATAAAAGGAGAAGCGGAGGTTTTCTACCAATGCTACCGCTGGCTGCATCTTTAGCACTTGCCTCCAAAATTGCTTCAAGTGTAAAGGGAAATAAGTCTGCTAAAGGAAATGGACTGAAGAAGAGAAAGAATCGTCAGATCAAAAACAAGATATCAAAAAACTCGGGCGGAGGACTATACTTATCCCGGAAAAAGCCCTAAGTAACATCGAGCTCAATCTATATGCGCGACGTTTAAACATTCCTTATTTTAGAGGTGTATATATGATTGATAAGCTGCCTTCAAAACCAAATTTCCGAGAGAGAATTATTGTCAATCTAGATTCATCACAGAATGAAGGCACACATTGGGTGGCTGTAAAGAAGGATGGAAATACTGCATTTTATTTCGACAGCTTTGGAAACTTGAAACCTCCGAAAGAGATAGAAGGGTACCTCAAAGGCGTTAAGTTGATGTATAATACTCGAAGATTTCAGAGTTTTAGCTCAGTCATCTGCGGACACTTGTGCTTGCAATTTCTATCGCAATGAGCTACACTATTGCTGTTAGCGGTAATGAATCTGTTCTTACCACGTATCTAAATCCTCCACTCAGGATTGATCCTAAATATTATTATGAGATTGCGCTACTGAATTTCGAAACCTTCTATTCAATCCCCAACGTTGATCAAACTAATAACCAGTTTCATTACATTTACAATGAAGAGCCTAAGGTTATTCATATACCTCACGGTACATATGAAATTTCAGACATTAACAATTATATAAAGGACAAGCTTGAAGTGGAGGAAAATGCCTTCTTTATTCGACCAAACAATAATACCATGAAGGCTGAAATTAAATGCCCATTCCCTGTAGATTTTTCCAAGGAGCACACTATAGGATCTCTTTTAGGATTCGATGAAAAGAGAGTTGTGCCTGCTAATCAGCTGACTGAATCTGATTTTCTAGTAAACATATTTAAGGTGAGCATCATTCGAATCGAGTGCAGTATTGCAACAGGCTCTTTCATTGACGGTAAAAGCGGACACTCTATCTACGAGTTTTTCCCTTCCGTCCCGCCTGGATATCACATTTCGCAAGAGCCTTCAAATCCCATTTACCTGCCTATCATAGACACCAACCTTATTGACCAAATCACTCTTCGAATAGTCGACCAGAACGGACATACAATAAACTTTCGAAACGAAGATATAAGCATAAGACTCCACATTCGTCGGAATGGGAATCGATTTTAGCAGAAGGAGAAGAGGCTGGACAGGATATAAGAAGTCTAGGATTCATCATGTTCCTCATACTCTGCATTTGACATTCAAGGCGTTAACATCAAGCAGTCGCAAGTTCCTCGAAGCGTTAGGATTCAGAATTCTGTAATGGATATCTTCAATGTGACCGAAACGCCTACATTTGAGGACAAGATTGCTAAAGAAGAGGAGCATGTGTTTCTACCATATAATACATCAGCTCTGGACGCTAATGATGAGATTAGAATACCCTGTCAAGCTGAAGATTTGTATACTCTACCTAGCCGGAGTTATCTCTACATTGAGGGATCTATTACGAAACCTAATGCATCAGCTACTACAGCAAAGCTCTCTAATAATGCTATGGCATTTATGTTTGATGAGATTCGCTTGGACATGAATGGAACAACTATAGATAGAACAAGAAATCCAGGGATTTCATCAACTATTCGCAACTATGCTGCCCTCAACCCCATGGAATCAAATCGGTTGCTAAATGCTGGATGGTGCTACCCTGGCAAAGATGTGGATATTGTACATTCTGAGAGTGGAGCATTCAACGCCGTAGTACCGCTGTCAATGCTTCTGGGGTTTGCAGATGACCACAAGGACCTGATTCTCAATAGCAAGTTTGAACTGGTGCTCATTCGTTCCAAGGACTCTAAGAACTGTATTGTTACATCTGCCGGAGAAGCGGATGCGTCTGTTAACCTTATTCGCATTGAGTGGAGGATGCCTGTAATGCGCCTTTCAGATGCTGAAAAGGTTGAGATCCTCAAGATTGTCAAGTCGGACAGACCGCTACATATTGCCTTTCGAGCTATGGATCTTCATACTCAGCCTGCTGTACCGCAAACTAGATCCTTTACATGGAACGTTGCAACAACATCGAAACTAGAGAAACCAAGATTTGTCATTGTCGGAGCACAGACTTCAAGACTGAATAATGCAACTAAGGACTGCTCCATGTTTGATCATTGCAACATAACAAATTTGAGACTTTACCTCAATAGTGAATGTTATCCCTACCACGACATGAACTTGGACTTTGGAAACTCAAGATTTGCAACATTATACGAAATGTATTCAAAGTTCCAAAACTCTTATTATGCTAAAGACAATTACCCCTTATTGAAGAGAAAGGATTTTCTTAAATATGCACCAATATTTATCATTGACTGTTCACATCAGCCTGAGGAGATTGTAAATGGAGCTGTTAATATTAGACTTGAAATTCAAACAAGTGCAAATATTCCTGCACAGACCTCACTGTATTGTCTAATAATACATGACAAAGTATTTACATACAAGCCCCTCACTCATGTGATGCAGTCATTATTTTGAAGAAAAAAAAAAAAAGTGTTCCAATGTAAGCTGGATTTTCATGAGGAAAATAAGGAATGTAAGGTGTTTCTTAATGAATAAAAACATGTTATAAGCAGACAATCATTTATTTATTCTTTTTTCATACAATTCCAGCATCTTCCTCCTCCAACTCCTTGTCCCTACATATATATCATTACTTGCAGTGGAGAGGTTTCGCAAATGTCTATCAATATAGGGTTCAAGTCTTTTCACTTCTGCTATTTCATTACAGTCTAAAAGTATTTCACCATTACTGAAAATTGTATTCAAAAGTCTTATTCTCTCATTTTGCATAAGTGCAATTAGATTATACGAGTACACAATATTTTCACCGTAAGCACTGCAAGGGCACTTTTTCACTTTGAGGAAAGTTTCGAACATGGAAAGATTTTGTTGAAAAATCTCCCAGTCCAGCAACGACATGTACACAAATTCGTTACTGCATGTTTTTTTTATGAAGATCACTGGAATATCATGAAACAACCCTACATTTACGCTATGGTTTCTTGAGATGGATGCGTCTTGGAGCACGAGTGTTACTGGCGGTGCTTCCATCTGACTTTGAGTTGTCAAGTCGTTTCATTCGATCTTCCAAGAGCCTGAGCCTTCTATGGAGATCAGAAAATGTATTCTTCTTCTTCTTCAATGCTTTACTGGACCTGAAACATTTCACATTGACTACGTTAGAAATTTTAGGTCTCGGTAAAGGCAAAGGGTTATCTTCTGAAAGAAATACATGAGATATGGTTAAAGCTCTTGCATAGTTTTATGCAATAAATGTTCTTTCAGGATAAGGTTGAATACTTACATCAATTTTTTGTGTAGTTCTGCTTGTTTACTGGGTGAATGCTCTGGAGTCACTTGCAACAGATCGTCTATTGGAAGGGTATCACGCTCTGCAATGCATGCATCTACTTCATCCACCCCTCTGATGTACGGATCTTCACACTCTTTAGGATTTGGTGTTGTCATTCGTATTCTGAAGTCAAGAATGTTTTGGTTAATAAATATTAAATGATCTCTCACTGCTAAGTATATTTAATTATTTGCTGTGATCCTACTTACTTTAAGTTTTTCTGACGGAGTTGATATACACCGCAGTTTTCGTTACACAGAAAGTATGATGTCATTTGGTTATGAACCTCTGGCTTGTCACATAGGGTTGCATGAGTGTAGCCGTTACAAAACTCCGAATGGCACTCTGCAGCGTGGCTTGAAGCAAATGCGTCTACCTCATCCACTCCACTATGTTCTTGATCCACGTCGTCAGCTTCTCTGGAAAAAAAAAAATCCCTTGTATTGCAATAAACATTTTCTTAAAGACCTGCTAAAGAATAGTATTTAAAAAAATGTAACAAAGAATTATCTACTTACAAGTATCTTCTTCTGTATATGCGGCAGTTTTCCGTACATACATCTCTAGAAGACATCTGATCGTGATATGAAGGTTTGTTGCATACAATTGAATGCATGAACCCATTGCATGACTCCTTGTGGTAGTATGTATAGTGATGTGCTTCCTCTCCACATTCGCTCCAAAAGTCATCCATTCCACTCATAACAATATACTTCTTTTGCAGGAAACGTTTGTAAATTTGTAATCCAACTAATATTTCCCAGTCTTAGCAGGCGTGCTTATATACTACTTGAGCTGTGACGTAGTGTGGGGGTGGGGGGTAGCTTGCAGAAGGGTGGGAATACGCATGCGCCTAAACAGAGTTGGCAGGAGGGACATAGGGCTGAAACAGGTTCAGACAGGAAAAATGCAGGTGTCTATACTCTCTCCTTAAAGAATCCATTAAAATTACCATCTTCTATTCTCGCTGGAAATTCTCTCACGCCAACATAAATATACTAGGCCTGTTGAGAAACTAATAATAAGGCGAGATACTACTTAGTGTCTGAAATTTGTCCATTACTTTGAAAATGCGCCCTTATGCAATTTTGCTTCTATTTTATGATGTAATAACAATAATAACATGTATTGCTGATGGTTCAATGATTCAGCTACGTTCCTCGGGTGCTTACTGTTCCTGCATTGTGGTATCGTTATTCTTTGGTGCGATTTAAAAAATATTACTTGCTAGGATTAAACAAGCATAGTAATCTCGTAAGATACTATAAACAAGAAAATAAATGTATAAATAAGTGTCCTCTTAAACACCCGGATATTTCACAAAGAAAACTGAGTAGAGTATCCTTGTGAAAAGTGATGCATTGGCTAACATAAAGTCCTTAATTTAAGGAAATTATAAATGAAGCTTATGCGGTTTTGTGCGTGTGTTTGCGCGTATGTATGTCTGTTTGTGTGTGTGTGTGTGTGTGTGTGTGTATGTGTGTGGTTGTGTATTCATGTGTGTAGGTGTGCATGTGTATTTGTGTGCATGTGTGCGGGGTGTATGTGTGTGTGTGTGTGTGTGTGTGTTTACGTGTGAGTATGTGTGTGTGCCTGTATGATTTTTGGAGATATTTCCATGATTTTAGTTGAGTTTTGGGAACATAAACAAATGCGAAGTCAAGAGATGTGGATGGACCCAAAAAAATTCCCTTGTGAATGCTTTTTCAGTAGAATTGCATGTAGCTTTTGATCAGTACACAAAGCCTTCCTTACTCTAATATACCTCCTTGCACATAAAAGGAAATAAGCAGAGAGATAATTTGTGAAAACGTTTATCTCAGCTAACACGAAGATGTTAGTGCAAATAACATTTTGTATTAATTGTTAGGGCAAGAGTAGAGAAAGTTGCGTGAGGGTAACAGACGAGACAATATTTTCAGCTTAAGTAACATGTTGTCAAAGCTTAAATTTGCTTGAAAGAAACGAGAAACAGCCTCTCTGATCGTCGAACATGATACTATACACAAAATGAATGTTGCAAGTATAAAATAACGTTATTGGGCGATGCTCCCTAAGAAGCAAACAACACTGTCCTTTCTCAATACAATACTGTTGCTGTCTTTGCCTCTATGTGTAAGAGAAACCCCTTAACTTTTTGTCGTCATTGTCAATGCTTAAATAATGCTTGAAGCAGCCACCTGCAAGTACAATAGGGAGAATGAGTTACCCTTCCGCTTAATGGATAGTGCAAAGTCAAAGATGTGTGCGGTCCGAAAATTTCAGTGAGAATAGGTTTTTCTTCGGAAGAATGCGTGTGTGGGGGGTAGATTTTGATCAGTAAAAGTTTCGTTATGTCGAACTGCAAGTTTGTTTTTTCTGCTAAGAGTTATGTTACAGGTTTCCTTTTGTCCCCACTGTGTGGGAACGCATTGAAGTGTTGGGGGGGTTGGATGGCCATTTCCGCACAATACGGTCATTGTGAGGGAAGGCAGGGAACCCTCTCAGTGGGGAACCACATGGGTGGTCCTCGTGTCAATACAGAAGTATTCTTTCGCTATTGAAAAGGCTTCTTCCTGCAGGTGGGCGATCTTTGACTGCTTTGTTAAGAGAAAAACACTAAGCCTGTTCAGACAGGAAAAATGTGTATGTCTATGCTCGCCCCCCTTGCAGGATGAAGCCTTGTTCTTTTCAAAACTGTCAGAGGGAAACATTTCCAACTGTCACATAAATATATCAAGATCTGAAAGGGGGCCATTCATTGTAGGGTTTCTTACCCTCGCGTTCTTCTTTCGAAAACACCTGCAGACACTAGAATAGGAGGGTCAGGGGGGACGGGGGGTCATAAATTACACTTCCTTTGTCATCCTATTCGCGACAGACCATCCGCCCTCTCTGTTTTCGGAATTCCCACGTGTCCAAAGAAATACCCATGTCACTTAAGGGAGGAGGGGAGGGGGAGGTGGGGAGGGGGGGGGCGTGACTGATATGTCCCTTATGCCACTTTTTGAGCCAAAGGGAACATGTCACTTATGCCACTTCTTGAGCCAAAAGGAACATATTACTACTACTACCCTTTACGTCACTTTTTATTGCCTGTAACGATTTTGTTAAAAATATTCTCATAACAAATAAAATATTATACACGTTCCGCCTCTGTGGCGTGGGGATAGCGTGTCTATCTCAAATTCGAAAGATTCCGAGTTCGAATCTCGGTTAATATAAGTTATTCGGTTAAGGTTTTTTCCGGAGAGTTTTCTAATCCTGACAACAAAATGTCAGTAACTTTAAGCTCTATGGACCCCGAGCTCATTTGAGCATCATTTCACCTATTTACAATCCAATATGACCTACCAGGTTAACGGACGTTAAACCTTAAAAAGTATATATATGGAATTTTCTAGGAATTGCCTCTTAAGTCCCCTTCACTCTCAAAACACTTTGAAGGTTACTTCACACAAAAAAAAAGTTCAATTTCAAACAAGTTTTATTCAACTCTTTTAATGGTATGACCATTTCCGAGATATTTCTTTCTCATGGTTTGAATGTTCAAATACTTTATAACTTTTTGAAGGGTTTGTCCTGCGTGTTAACTTTTACGTCGATTAACATCAAGTATGTAGAAAAATGAACGATAATGGTTACACAAAGTAATGTGGATTTAACGAAATTAATATCTTTAGGAAGAATCAACAAAGGATCGTAAGTTGTTTTATGTGTGCAGCGGTCCAAGGATAACAAAGTTAAAATAACAGAACCGTACTGCATTCAATATGACAATGACTAGGGGGCGGGGGTCATAAAAGCCAATCCACCCTCGCGTGAAAACGAAATTAGAATTTTCTATAATAGCTCATCAGTCATTTTTATATTACGGAATCATTAGTAATGCCTATTTAACACAGGAAATTAAAACGTCAAATGAGAATCACTATAGAACAGCTGACTACTGCTGCTGACAGTTCCAACTTTTTTACTCCCAATTCACGAGCTTATTTCTTTGTCAGTTTAATGCACGTCTTCTTCAGCTATTACACAAAATGCCCTACTATCCAAATTCAAAATTCTTACTTTTCTCAAAATGGTTCTACTATTTTGATTAAAATATCTTGAGATATTTCCATTTATGTTTTACTTCCTATAGCCCACAATAAGTAGAGGAGTACCTATTGTTTTTAACCCCAAAATCCGATGTTCTGTTTTCACAGGAAATACATGTTGAGACTCCCTGAATATATAAAAAAAAGTATTTTTATATATAAAAAAAAAAAAAATCACGCGCACTCGCGCGTCTATCACCAACATAACTCAAAAACGAAATGTCGGTTAAATACCAAACTTGGTATTTAAGTTCAGCAACTTCCAAGAATCTGACATAAAGATCTTCAAGAAAATTCGTTTTCTTATACTTTGGACATGTAAAGAGAACGAAATTTCAAAGCCCTCACATGACGACCAGCTCTTAAAACATTTCACTATTACTGAAGCCTACTGTATTCTCATATGTCCGGTTTAGCAACAATAAAATCCGTAATAAAATCATTTCTGCTAATGTATCTCGATTAACATGAAGTAGATAGAAGAATAAGCGTTTTTAATAATATTTTGTGCAAGAGTGAATAGAGAAAGTCATGTGAGTGCATATATCAGATCTCTACCTCTTTCCTTTCTTTATGGTAATGCAAAGAGTGAAATTTGAAAGCTATCGGATAACAGCACCTCTTAAAACATGTGACTATCACGTGAAAGCATACAATTTATTATGTCAAAAACATTTCTTTTGTTAACCATTTCCGAATTATTCTTTGTTATTGGTTTAAGTGTTCAGAGAGATACTTAATTTTCGTAATTGCAAAGCGATATTCTTTCGTTTTTTTTTTTCGAGTTCGTGTAAGAGAAGAGAATTTCATGCCATCACGTAGCGACTGACTCAACACGGTTGATTATCCTTAGGTTATTGTATTCCGCTTATACGTAAGGTATATCTGTAATTAATAAGAACGAGATAGAAGACAAGGTCGTCTCCTAAGCGCTGCTGCTTACCAACCGGGAGACCCGGGTTCAATTCCCAGTACCGGCGTAGGGACTTTCTCCCACTGGGAGATCCTATCCGGGGTGCACTTAGCCTCGGTCCTGCGGGGCCAATTGAGGAGCTACTTGATTGAGAAGTACCGGCCTCTGGTTGCGAAGACTGCTTAACAGGCCTGGAGGGACCGAGGCGTCCCACTGTCTAGTACTGCACCCCACTCATTAGGCCTGTAGTTGGTAAGAGGTGAAAGGCGCAGCGGCCGGGCGGTAGTCCATGACCCCGAAAGGGTTGTTGCGCCGCGGCGGTAGTTATATAGAAGATAAGCTTCTGTAAGAAGAGAAAGTCATGTGAATGCACAAAGCGGGATTTTTATTCAGGGAAATTCAAAACGCGTATTTCAGTTGAAATCTCCGTATCACATTTTGGGAGGAATACATACTTCCCGCACTTATATAGGTAAGTACCTAATAGATAAAATTAAGTTCTTTTATCTAAGGACCTCAAAACATGTAAAATCTCGATACTGAATTTTTGGTTAGGACATATTTCTTCCAGTTATAGGTATGTACCTAATAGATAAATTATTTTTGGACTTAGGGACCTCAAAATATGATTTTCAATGAAAGGTCAATATTGATGTTCAGATTGCTCACTTACAAGGAGTAAGTACGTGAGAAAGTTAAAAATTTCCTTTTTGGATTCATGGGAGCTCAAAACATATTGAAATCTCGATATCAAATTTATGGCTAGAACACGATAGTTGCGGACAGAAACTATAAAGCTTGCAATGGTTTCAGCTTCAAAAGTTGGTACTCAGATGTCAAGGCCAGCTATGAGTCGCGCGTTTCCTGTTTCGTGACTTTCATGGCCTCCTTAAAGTGGCCATAAAAAGCGACGAAGGCTGTGGCGTGAACGAGCCCGCCCGCTGTATCGTCAGTCAATATGAAGCTTGCTCAAGTTCATTAACCCGCCATTTCATTAACCGACATGAAACAAATGAAAGTAAACTTTGGTACGCACTCAATTTCAGAGTGAGCGAGCGAGGGTAAACTTTGTGGAGGACAGGCTTTTAAAAACTGCTCTGCTGTTTTGTAATCAAAAAATAAAGCCTCTCTAGCGTATTTGTGAAACATTTAACACAAGCGCAGCCTTACTCTGGTAATTACTTCTCGATATTTTCACAGGAAATTTAAAATATTTTCTGCCAAATCAAATAGAATTTCCATATTTCATTCTTGCTCTCTGTATTAAAGGAACCAGTAAAATAACTCATTTCTCTACCATATGTGTGTGAACAACATGCGTAGCTCAAATACGAAAGGTCGGTTAAATACTACACTTGGTATTTAACTTTACCATCTTTCAAAGATATGAAACAAAGTTTTTCAAGAATATCCCCTGCCCCAGACACACTTTACATGAAATTCTTTTTCGGACATTTTTATTTTCTCAAAAATAGCTCTAAGGATTTTTGATTAAAATAATGTTGGTTTCGGTACCGGGAATCGAACCGGAGTCTCCTGGCTGAGAGCCACGGATCCTGAACCAACACTGGTGTCAGAAGTGGGATAGGAACCCACGCCCACAGGACATATGACGCCGAGGAGTGAGTTAGTTTTTAGTTTTAGTTGGTGTGTGTGTGTCAGCTGCGTGTCGCGTCGAAAGGAAGATAGCGACGTGTTGAATGTCTGGTGATTTTATCATCCAAGTCAGCTTTTGAGAGACAGAGGAGGTGAAGAAAGGCAGAAAGGAGTGAGTCAAGGCTAAGAGAAGAAAACAGCTGTAAGCTGTAACACCAAAAAAGAGTGTAGACTGTGTTACATCAGTAAACGAGAACTGTGTTGTCGTGTAAAGGTTTTAGAAGGAAATAAAGTGCGGAAAAAAATAATTGGACTGGAAATTTGTCGTTTTGTCATTATACCGTTTAATACCACATTTATTAGCTTAACACGACTGATCACCTGTGAAGGCATAGTTAGTAAAATATTATATATTTAAGATATTTTCATGTAAATGAAATCTATATCTTGCACATCCTGGGAATGTCCTCAGAAGTCCTCTTTATCCTAAATGACTTTTGTATAGCTCGTAAACCGTAAGAGATACACTAAACGACGGTACACAAAAATGTAGATCTTGATAGAACACAATTTATGTCAAACGTTTTTGTGCAGATAAACATTTCCGACCCGAATGATTTGAATTTTCAAATACACACTGTGACGCCGGGCGCTGCACAAAACAAAGGACTGTCAGGGTAAGCTACTTCACACCACATAACAGGTCGGCGAGCAAACAAAGCCACCCAAGATCAGGCTGCCTCGCATTTACACGTCACTAATAATCGAGTGGCAGAACCAAAAGGGTTCCAGAGCTTCGAGAAAGATATGACTACGTCATCGCCGGCGTGTTTGAACAAGTTCGCGAAAAGTCCACGTGACGTCATCCCCGCCATATAAGAAAGCAAGAAAACAGCAGAGAGAGAAGTACAGTTACAGACACGAGTCGGTCAGTATGCCAGTGTTGTCGCGTCATAAAGAACTTTTAACGAGCGTCGAGTGATTGTATCGTTGGAATTAGTGTATGAGAGAAAGTGGAGAGACAGTGAAAGGACTGAGTCAAGGTTACGAGAAGTAGACAGATGTGAGTTGTAATATCAGGAAAGCCTGTAGACTGTACTAACGAGAGGACGAGAACTGTGTATTTGTGCAAAAATTAAGAAGAATAAAGTGATAGAAAAGTAACTGGACCTGATTCTTTCATTTTGCCACAATAATTTTCTCATACAGGAAGTCATATCCGTTTTTTTATTCGTGGCCATATAAAAAGTATGGAATGCCAAAGCCATCACATAACGACCAGATCTTACAAGGTTTGAATATCACTTAAGTCTAATGTATTTATTTCCATAGTATTTATAAGGAAATATGTGATAATACCATTTCTACAATCGTTTATCTCGATTAACATGAAGTAGATAGAAGACTGTGCAATTCTGAGAATTCTTTGTGCACAGGTGAATAGAGAAAGTCGTGTGAGTGCACACCAGTGAAATGTGTGTATCGAATTTTTAGGTAGAGTACTTCCAGTAGAAGAAATACGTGCGTGCTGACCTCAAGTCGATGCCCGTTGTGTTATCTCACGAAAGTGGCGCACGCGGCGGGAAAAGATGTGAAATATAGCGGCACAATATTGGATATTAGGGCTTTAATCGCTGCAAAGATTGGACCCGGGGATTTCTTATTACGCTGCTCCGAGAGGCAATAAAAGTAAAAGATCGTGTGATAAAAACGTCGGTCGGTAGCCAAGGCTGTATGTATCAGGCTCCCTGACCTGGAGGGTTGTGCAGTCTTTCACAGCACGCACATTCTTCTTCACAAGAACTGCAAATGGTGCTTAAATACATCTACACTAATATTATACCGACAGAACATTTATATATACAGAGCCTTCGTTTGAACGTGCGGCCGTATTACGGCGAATTGCTTGCCCTGCACTGCGCTGTTCCCTCTCCATGTGCCAGCTAATCAGTGTCTCTGCTGTACAGAGTCTATTTAAACGCGTGGCCGTATTACGGTGAATTGCTTGCCCTGCACTGCGCTGTTCCCTCTCCATGTGTCAGCTAATCAGTGTCTCTGCTGTACAGAGCCTACGTTTAAACGCGTGGCCGTATTACGGTGAATTGCTTGCCCTGCACTGCACTTGCACTTTCCAAGTTTCAGCTATCACACTGTAATATACAGAGCCAAGCGACATTCTACTCCTGATTAACCCATGATATTTCTGAGGTGATTGTCACTTATCTGGCTGCGATACTCGCTTTTAATGTAATTAATTCCTGAAAGTGTTTGTTTACAGATATAAGTGAAGCCAAAGATTGCCATTAAACTAGTGCCAACAAACGTAATCTCGAATACTCACAGCAACGTAGAGGCCTAAATAATTCCCACCGTTCTTTCTCAGAACATTTTACAGTCGTGGAATTCTGCAATGCAAGTAGTTTCATATTTTGTAGCGCGTGTGAAGCCTCACTACATGGAAACTTTAAAAGTGCAAAATAATTGGATTATGATTTCAAATATTTTTAGGTCTTCAAATTGTGAAGATTGTCACACAATTGCATCAAAAGTTTGTTGTATTTTTCCAGGAAAATAACATTTATCATGAACACGGAATGTCTTACAAGTCAAGCACTTAACTTTATGGTGTTCATCTCGAAAACAAAGATATTCGTCCTCTCATTCAATTTGTATGTAATGGTACTCCGCGTCATCCGCCTCTGATTACCAGCTCTGGCTCTCCTTGCCTTGATCAGAAGTGGGAGGGAAAATAACATGTGTAGGGGAAGCGAGCGTATGCTGATGTAGCATCAGAATACATTCACCAACTCATTAATTCACGAGAATGCCTTGAAAATACATAGTTCCAGAAAGTTTAAGAAGCGGGGAGAAGGGAAACTTCCAGAAGATTCTGTTTATCTGTTGATAGCGCTTCTGGTGTGTACCCTGGGCTAGAGCACTGCTTATCTCTGCATCTGTCCGTTACCAATCTCCCGAAGCTAGGACTATAGCCCTTGCTTCGCAATATTTTGTGAATATGCATTTGTATAAAAATCCTGACGCCAGATGCTACAGACTTATTACATCGCTGTTGCTAAGCAACTGGGAAAGTTAACGTCCATTGGTATAAACATCGTGTCGCAGAGTTTGCTATGCAAGCCGTGGATTGGCATCCTTCAACCCTGTATGTAGGGAACGCGCACTGCCCTGTTTTGTATTCCAAATTAACACTGGAGCCACAAATTGGCCGTGGGCTGGGATCACATGTTTACCATTCAATTGGTTGTTACTGCAACTTTATCTCCACAGATTTGGTATTGGGGGAGCTATGCTAAAGTAGATGTGTTTGTACACATAAGCGCCGATCTGTCAAAACCCAAACTACTCTATTCAGCCTTCGAAATTTTCACCACATTCTGTCTACACTAATATTAAAAACATAAAACTTTTTTCGGTGTGAGGGTGTGTATGGAGGGAAGTCTTCAAAACCACTCATCCGATTTTTAAAAATACTATTCTTCCTTATGATCATAGCTGGTTTCAAAATTTTGAAAACCGGAGGATTAGGTGACTTTTTCATCTTTGCTACAACAAATATCAATTCCGTTTTGTTGAATATGGACATAAGAGGCTACTTTTGGCACTTTATTGAAAACATGACAAATTGTTAATGACATCGAGTCCAAAGGGATAAATGAGGAGACTTAAAATGTGATTTCATCCAATTTTTAAACTGTCACTTTAGTAAGTAACCTATTTCAACTTTCGCTGACTGTTCCTTCAGTAAGGTAGGCTAGTTCCAATTAACTATCACTCTCACTTCACTTCCTTCAGGTCGCAATGCAAAACGCCCGACGCTGCCTCTTCTTCGGAAAATTCACTCGCTGGAGAGCGGAACACGAAAAGTTGAAATTCCTTGAAGTTCCAGCACTCACTGCACGTTACCAGAAATGCCTCAGAGAAAATAGTTTTTTGTCGCATCAGAGACGCACTAACTCCCTCACTCGCTCTCTAACTCACTAAATTACTTGCTAACTCCCTCGCTAATTCAATCATTCTCTTGTTAACTTAATCGCTACTCAATTTCCAACTCTCTCTTTAGCTCACTCACTAGCTAACTCATACGCAGATTAACACACTAACTCACCCATTAAGTCACTCACTCGCGAATCCATTCACCCACTAATTTCCTGGCTAACTCACTCACCCACTCTCTTACTGTAATTCACTCACTGGCTAACCCACTCACTAACCCACTCACTCGCTAACTCATTTATCAGTAACTTACTCGTTAACTCACTCGCAAACTCACCCATTCACTACCTTAGCTCTCTCGGTAATTCATTCACTGACTAAATTCCTTCACTCGCTAACCCACTTAGTCATTAACTCACTCGCTTCGGGAAACTCCATAAAACTCCTGAGAAAACCGGCTACTTTTGGATGATTCTAGAAACTGGCAAAAATCATAAGCTATCCTTACACTGATTCCCTATTATCAACCCTAAATTTTCTGGCCTATCTATGAAACTTTGTACGCTGATGCTGTAGGGCCGAAAAAAAATTATAACCTACCTTACAACTCTAAAAATTACTCTATCATATTTTCAACCCCTAATGTAAAAATATGCACCGTTTAAACCGCATGAGCGGAATATAGTAATCTAATTCTTATTCTGAATTTACAGACCTCGACATTTTTATACTGTATCCTTATTTTATTTTCAATCCCTTTTTATCAAACGGAACTATAGGAATTGGCGACAATTACAGGATGCCGGTTATCGGAACTGAATATACAAGATAAGGCGCTCGCTCGCCCAACGTAAACACTATTGCCAGAATCAAGTTTCGCCTTCTCGAAAGTTTCAGGACTGCGTGGAAACTTACTCGTACAACTGATATATAAGCTAGCGCTCTCGCTTGTCTCAAGAAGTGACTTGTCGCTAAATCTGGAGTCTTTTGAAGTCAATATAGTGACAGAATCGCAAAAATAGCGACTAGTGACTTTTTCTGACGAGTTCAGGTAACATTTAGAGACAGTTCTGGAAGATTACAAATTTTGGCTTGAGAATTGGCTTTCCAACGTCAAATAAAATAAATAGACAGTAAAACGTATTTCCTTGAAAAGGATTGGGGGCTGAATATGTTCTGAAATAATCAAATATAGTATCAGTGGCACAACTTAAATAATATAAAAGGCCAAAACGTTCTTAGAAGGGTTTCTTCTGTTTGATACAGCTGAGGAATGCAATAGTAGACCAGAAGTCAACTGTTCCCCACGCAGTCGACGTTTTTGACGTTTCTATGGAGCATAAAACCCTTACTTTTGCACTCAAGTTGGCAGAAATGTTTCCTGTGCCACTTGACGGAGCTGAGAGGGTAAAATGGGATAAAGACGGCGAGTAGTCGATTCTGTGCTCGCAGAGCGGATCAAAACTGCTTGCTTTTCCCTTTATTTCACCGCTTGTATATGTTTCCTCCACAAGCTTATTCTTCTGTCTACTTCATGATAAACGTTTACACAAATAGAATTGCGCTACTTCCTACAAGAAAAATAAACCAGACATTATTCTTTGTATAGCATCCCCGGAAGCAAATGAACGACGATTTAACACTGCATAAACTACGAAGTATTTTAAAATTCAGTTACGATTATGTGTTGGCGCACACACTGAACATCGCTTATTCCGCACATATACCACTCAAGTGCACAACTTCTAGTTATGCATGTAAGCTACAATAGTCCACATTCAGAATACGGTAGTTACAGACTTATTAACCCAGGATAACTCGCAAATTCTGCCTTGGCAAATGGAAGGATGTTTTCAGGTAAGACTATAATTTGCAGGTTATAGAGATACAAAAAACAGGGTCAGCTGATTCACGTGCTGCTGATGGGAGAATAGCATGAAAAATCCAATGTCGATTTCAGCACCTCTCACCCGTTACCACGGTCAATGTGACATTAAGATTCAAATTTTAACTTTCGATAACATAGGCAATGTTACAAACTGCAGGGTTATACAACACAAACTGTGGTTCTCTGATAAAGGCAATTCCAGCAGGCTTTGGAACGCTGAACGTTTTATGCTGGTATGCTGGAAACAATTGCAGCGCGATATAAATCAGACTGTAGGGGAATGCAGTGACCAGCACAAAACGATCAAAGGCTGCTTACGGGCATGTTATTGTTTGCAGGGAGGTACAATCATTGGAATTTCCACTTCAAGATGACCAAACACTAGCTCTACTGTGTTGCATTCACATCACTCTCTCTACTAACGCTTCCACAAACGTTTATTCTACTTAAATTATACATTTCTATTCTACGCTACATACATGAGGCAAAACAATATCTTTGAAAGTCCATTTTAATTGCATGACCAAGAGAAAAAATGCAGATATAGGACTGGTCGTTCAAAAAAGTATTTGGAAATCCAAGGCAATAACAAAGAATATCTCGGAAATGATTAATTCCATAAAAAATATTTGACATAAACTTCTCTTCTTTAACGAAATCTACATTTTTTTTACTTTTTCTACCAAACACACACACACAAACACACACACAGTAGTTGGAGAAGGTATTGTGTTCCACCCAAAAATTCCATATCAACATTTCACTGGAAATACACGATTTGAGGTCTCCTATAAGAGTATTTAAAAACCGCCAATGTGTGTGTGAGTGTATGTGTGTGTGTGTGTGTGTGTGTGTGTGTGTGTGTGTGCGTGTGTGTGTGTGTGAGTAGTATTCCTCAAAAATAAAATGTTAGTTATATACCAAATTAATATTTTAGTTTACAAACTTCCAAAGATGTGAAGGAGATTTCCAAGAAAATCCTCTACCCTTTTTATTAAAACACCATGTGTTTAAGTCATTTTCATGACAAATGAAATGTATATCTTGAACCTTCTGGGAATAGTCTCTGAAGTCCTCCTCATTCTGGATGTCAATAATTTAATTAATCGTCCTAAATGACCTACCCGGTTAAAGTGTGTTAAACATTTTAAAAAATTATCCTTTATTAATGTCCTGCCAATGCAAAGAGAATGGAGTTTCAAAGCCATCATATAGCTACCAGCTTTAAACGATTTGACTATCGCTTAAAGCGTACTGTATTCGCATATTCGCCTTGTACAGAAAGCGAATTTAGTAAAATTCAAGGGCATAGTTATTACTTAACGAAGCCTTCGTATTTCCCATTTTTTACCTTCCTTCACCCTCTCCAATGACTGGGCAGTATCCATACTACTGGGTGGACTTAGTAATAAGCAATGACACGTTGGCATGAAAGGCAAGTACTGATTACTTCTGACGGCTCACTAAATCGTTACTCATTAAGTCACAATTGTTACTTCTTTCCCAACATGTGCGCATCAGAAGCTACACGTGGCCAGATCATTGGTCTATGTGAAGCTGGTAACAGAGCTCGACAAATTTTACAGAAAAGTACGAGTAAATTTTAATGAATTTGAAGAGAAGTATAAAGCCCTCTGTGAGGGCAGATGCATCTATCCTTCACCCCCCACCTCTCCTTGTTCTCATTACAGCGCCACGCCTCTAGCGCCGTATAACAACTTTCAGCAGTGGATTGGTCAGTGGTTATGCCTCACCCCTGCTAGACTCCGTAAGAAACTGGAAGATGCTCCCAAACAGTACATTTTAATACATTCGTTTTGTGTTATACAAGAGGATATGTAATAAAATTATTTCTAAAAATGCTTATCTCGATTAATGTGAAGTAGATAATAGAATAAGCATTTGTAAACATAGTTTTATAAGGGTACAAAAAATCATGTGTGTGTTTTTCCTACTGTTTAATATTATTCGTATAGTGTGAAATTACCTTCGATATGTAAATGTCAGAAAATGTCGAGTCAGACGGCAATGTGCAGGTCCCAAATGAAAACTCGGCAGAAGATTGGACTTGGCAAACTCGTTTAGAAGTTTTGTTGTATGCGACCTTATCTAATCCAAGCCATTGAAATCCGTCCCGCGTCTCAAAAAATGAGATTTCCTTGTCTGTTAATATTCCTACCTCACGCTTCCTTGACAACGTAATATGTGCAAGTTTGTTCCCTGCCTCTGAAAACAATCATCCGATGACTCGCAAATAAACTTATTTCAGAGAACATCCGAGCCCATGAGGGGGCGCTGTACGCACTTCCAGCTTATGGGTCTCAGCAAGCACATCCCGTGCCAATATCAGAAACTGATCACGCATTACAAACTAATATAGCTGCTAAAAATATAACACCTAACATTCACATCGTTTTCTCTACCCACTCCCCTAGAAAATATTCTTACTTCCTTTACCACGCGCATAATAAAGGTGTGGCAATCCAAACAAAATCTGATTTCCAGATTTCGTCAAAATGCAGATTTTGAAGCCTCATAAACTAAAAAATACTACTTAGAAACAGATTCGTTTACTATGTCTCTCCGTGAACAGCATAATTCGAAAATGCATATAAATTATTGCTGTTGAAGTTCAGTATCTTCCAAAAATTCAACAAGCACATTTACAAGAAAATCGCCATCCACACTTTAACATGGAATACTTTTAAAAATTATATTTTGTAAAAAATAACTATCAGTTTGATTAAAATATCATACATTAAAGAAATGTGATAAGAATTTGCTCGCAATAGCATGTTGGCCTTAAAATACCTGATTTTTCAGGTAATCGCGGGAAACAACTGAATGTCGACAGCACTTTAAAAGAATGACAAAGAGTTTAACAATAATATTTGAAGAGCCCGCCCCGTAGCTCAGTCGGTAGAGCGCTTACCAGCTACGTTGGCTTTCAAATTGCAATGAACAGGATATAAAAAACGAATAACAATTTCCCACAAATTTCCACTTAAGAAAAGTTAAGTATTGGAAACTTCAAACAAATAACAATGACTATTTCGGAAATGGTTAACTCGACAAAAAATGTGTCTGAGATAAATTTGGTATTTTAACAACATCTATATTTTTGTGTGGTATGATTTTGTGTATCTCTTACGGTTTGCCAGTTATACAAAACTCATGCAATATAAAGAGGACTTCAGAGGCTAATCCCAGAACATTCAAAATATACATTTCAGTAATTTAATCAAGATTGTTACGGTTATTTTAAATAAATCAAAAATTTTCGAAAAATATTCCATGTAAAGGCTGGTTTGGGGTGTGAGGATTTTCCTTAAAATTCCTTGTGTCGCATTCTTGGAAGATAGGTACCGAACTTAAAATACAATTAGTGGTATCCAACCGACTTTTCGTTTTTGATTTGTGCTATTCAAAGACATATCTTTTTCTGCAAATCTTTTTTTATTCTTTTCTTTATCATTTTTTAAATTGCAGGGAGTCTCAAAACATATTTTTGGTTAAATCTAGGTACCTATCGAATTTTTGTGTGAAATATGTTTTCCCCACTTAGGTAAATAGTACAGAAAGTAAAAAGGAACTGACAAAAATAAATTTAAATTTCAAGCGATGCTTTAACTAGCGGTGCAGAACTAATTAAATAACCATTTGTAGCTTTAGAACTAAGTATTCATATTAAAAAGCCAATTGTGTGGCATGAAATTAGAAGTGATAAGTATAATACAAATTTTAAAAACTCGAACAAAAACAGAAAATGTTCACTTTTTTGCCGAATTTAATCGATGCATGAGGGGTGGGGCAAGGTGTTGTCATGGAAACATGAGGTATAACATGTAGGAGACAAATGAAAGCCGATACAATTTCAGCACGCCGAACGATGAATAATGGCAGAGTGTAAACAAACTGCGACAGGAAAACAATATGATGCGTGTTTTGTCCTGTCACGCAGGAAAACATTCATCACGCAAAAACTTCAAATTAACTGACAACCAACCACTCGAGTAGCGTTAAATCTTTGCGTTTATACGGCCAGATTAACGGATTAAGACACACACACACACACATCGGGATCATTTGTGTCGTTCATGTCATGCAACATTGATATGAGGCGACAAGTATGCTTAAATTTGATATCACCAGAAACACGTGTTTTCGGTTTCCCTGAGTGTGCGTCTGTGAACAGCATAACTGACAAAAAAGGCTGGTTTCCTCTAGAACAGCTATGTGTGTCCAAACGCCGACCCAGTCTTTGATACTTTCCACATTACTTGTATTTGGAAAGAGAGAGAGAGAGAGGAGTAAATCAACATTTGCACTGTCAAGTTGTGTTATCTTAACTTACAACTAAACTTTCTGCATAAGAAAGGCCAACTATACATTCACAAGACCAAAGAAATTTAACATATATTGTATAATAAACGATAACCTTAAATAAACAGTAAATTAAGCTAACACTAAAATAACTGTTGCAGACTTAGCAATGAATATGCATTTCTATTCTTAACTTACTTCCTGTATGTGTGCTACATCATTGGAAGACACTATGGCTTCCCAATGCGCCATAATATCTGCTATAGATATTTTTAGCTACGCCCAGCGACGGGAATCTGATATTCTAGTTCTGTTTTTATGTTTTACTTGCTTCAACTGCTCGCAAATGCACGTATATTGAGGCAAACATTGCCAATATACGAGCACTAAATGCCCTAAGACGAGGAAATTTATTTCTAGGAGCAAGTTTAAATATTTCGATTCCTACAAATACTTTCAACAACTGTGCAATTTTGCAATGTAACTAATTCCATCTGCAAGAGCAATGCCACTGATTTGGTTCCATTATCAAGGGGTTGGCAAAAAAAAGGTAGTCATTTTCCAAGCTTTTAAAATTTTTGAATCTGTGAACTGTAAATTCATAACCTGTTTATTAGTTCAACAAACATAGTCGTCCACCCAGCCCTCTTGTAAGACGTAGAGGGTTCAGAACAGCAACATCACTGCGTTACAATCCACCACTGTTGGTTACCAGAATGATCTCTCGCATTCACGGCAAGTGAAAGGGTGTGTCGGCAGCTACAAAGTCCACATGATGCGCAGGGAGGGTGAGCATGCGTTTGGGCATGGCTGCTCTAGAAAAACAAGCATTCTTTCAAGTACTTTACCTTTTTGAGGGACATGGGCAGTGAAACTGCCGAAATGTCCGAATGATGGGTGTTTACATGTACACATACGCCGCACAATAAGACGAGGCAATATTTTTTCATTCAGTCATTTTTAAAATTGTAATAATAGCCCTTTAAAAAGCCTGCAATGCCCTCTTTTTACATCGTTCTCGAGTGCGTTTTTCAAAATTTACATTTTTCTTCGCCCATCACTTAATAATCCAATTTTAACTGAACTATTTATACTTGATTTTATACGTTTATAGACAGTAGGTACACGAATATCGACACGCGTAAGAGTTAAATGTCTCAGCCAGCAGAGTATAACATAATCGGATGTGTTGCTTTCACATGATTTTCTCTACTCTTCTACAAACTATTCTTACAAACACTTATTCCTGTATCTACTTCATATTAATCGAGAAAAATATTTCCAGAAGTTATCCTATTGCTAATTTTCTGATAGATACAAATGGAATATGGGGATACAGTATGCTTTAGCGACATGCGCAAGCACGCACACACAGACCTTTTTCTAAAAATGCCTTTTTGTGTTCAGAAAGTCTAAAAAAAATTCATTTGTGGTGAAATCAAGCGCTGTATCGAATTTTTGGGGTGGAATGCAATACTTCCCTACTTATCGCAAGTACATAATGGAGAAAGTAAAAATGTATATTGTAAGTGCAGTATTAGTTAATTGAAAGCATAAGCATTTCTGGGGAGCTGTTGACAGCCAGAGAAGGCCGTGGGTTAAGACACAGCGGGTACATATGCCGTGCAAAGTCACGCTCCGCTGAGTTTCGGTTACACTAATCTCATAACCGATACATACGTGAGTTATGGGGGAGGTAGGAGTTTACCGGTAATGAAATAACCCCCCCCCCCCTACCCATCGGCCTGGTCCAAGGCAGCCAAGCTAATGCAATTTGGTGGTTCGCTCTCAAAACTGTATTACATCTGTCAAAACACGCATTCAATTGTCTGCATAAAAACAGGGTGTGTTGCATTTGACTAGGGCGTATGCACTCAAATGGGGTCAAAATGCATACGCAGACTTTCGTGCATCGCGTTGTCGTGAGTGACGACACTTTTTGCATTCATTCTATTACTGTAGTGTTAAAACAAAGAAAAACAAAGAAACACTCAAGGATTTATCTAGTCATCAATTAATTGTTAGAATTGCTTCCTTATGCATACTTTTCGCCAAAATTAGCCCTCTCCGAAAAAGATTTGCCAATAATGAAGAGGTAGAGTCTGTGTTGATGGCTATTTTGCAGAGCTCCGTGGTTCTCCGGGCCCGAATGATGTGATTGTCGACGGGCCCTTAAACCACACTCACTCACTCACTCACTCACTCGATGTTCTCACTATAAACTATTGAGCATTGCTGGGAAAGGAGTATCGAGCTGAATGGAGACTATGTAGAGCAGGTCTGACAAACATTACTCCGAGGGCTAGAACAGATGAACCCCCCCCCCCCTCCTAACTACAGTAGCATGTGTTAGGCACAACCGGTTTTCGCTTTGTCTTCCCCCAGTTTTCCGGTTTAGTCGTCACGAAGGGAGGGGAAGTAGAGGAATATCTCACACCTGGTGAGTACTGTTTGTCAGGCCTGATGTACAGAAATGAAGATGTTTTTCCGAACAGTTTTGGGCTTTCTTTGTTAGGTTTGGTATTTCTGGAACAGCTCTAGTACAGAGCTATTTTTAGACATGGCGAATGGACGATAGATGCGCAGTGATTTATCGAAGAGATCACTTCTGTATTTACACTATTTCATCGCGATTTCTGAAGTGCTAAGTCACCATTCTTTTGTTTGGTAATGCCACAGACAGCGTGGACAGGATGTAGCGACATCTGTCACTTCAGTCTCCTGTATCCCTAAAAACCATGTGTGTAATGTACCTATTTGCAAAGTTTATCTCGATTAAAATGAAGTATAAAAAATATGTGTTACATTCCTATCACTTTCTCTACTCACTCTCGTACAAACTATTCTTACAAACGAATTTCTTCTATCTGCTTCATGTTAATAGAGATAAACATTTGTAAAAATGGATTTATTATACACACATTCCTAATGGGAATAAGACTATACAGTATGCTTCAGTAATAGTCAAAACTTTTAAAGTGGGTCGCTATGTGCTGGCTTTGAAATTCTGTTCTATTTGCATGAGCAGGACGCAAAAAAGATGAGAAAAGTGTAAGTATTAGAAAATACACGTTAGTAACAAGATAGGATAGACAAGGTTCGAAAGAGGGACCTAGCACCTTGACCAATGATATTTGATGTGCTTATGCTCCTGATGGGTGGGAGTGGGGGGCTCAGGAGGGGTGTGGTGAGAGGGTATGAAGGGCGAGAGGACCTGAGGAGGGACGGCAGCAGAGAGCAGAGTCCCTAATAACTTAGAGTAGGACTTCCCAGTGGCACTCTTACACCGGTTCCCCTCCCTCCCCTGCGGCCTCTTGGGTCTCCTGGGGAGTCAGGGACTCGAAGACGTTCCCCCATCCGGAGGAGGAGGGTTTAGAGAGCAAGTACCTGTCATGCACGTCAAAACTCCCGCCGACATATAGAACCCTGAAACACCCAAGCAGATGAAAGGTGAAGTGGGGTGTAATGGATGGACAGGAAATTTGGGGGATGTAATTATCCTTCTCAGCAATCACCTAGCGACCCGGGGAAAGCCCGAAAAGTGGTCAGGAAGGTCGACCACAGGAATTGAGCCCACGACCTCCTGAATATGAGCCATAGACTTACCACGCAATCATCTCACTCGGTAAGTAATAAAGAATATCTGGGAAATGGTGAACTCAACCAAAAAAAGTCTGACTTTAACGACATTTGCATTATTCTCTTACTATTTACGAGTTACCTACCTATACAAAAGTTGAACAAATATGAAACGGACTTCAGAAACTATTCCCAGAAAATTCAACATATACCTACGCTTCATTTCTCATGAAAATAACTTAAGAATACGCCGCATTTTAATCAAAATCGCTCGGGCCATTTTCAGAAAACCAAAATGTTCGAAAATGTTCCATGTAAAGGTTAATCTGGGATGAGGGGATTTTGCTGAAAATTTTAGTGCCGCATTCTCGGAAAATACCCAGTTTAAATAGCTACTACGTTAAGTAATTAACCGATTCTTCGTTTTTGAGTTATGGTGTTCAAAGATACATGCATGCATCTTTTTCAAAATATGGTGTTTTTCGATTTAGGTAGTCTTAAAAGTATATTTCGGAGAAATTTCGATATGGATTTTTGGGTAGAATGCAAAATCTTCTCTACTTACTGTAGACATGGTAGATAAAGTACTAAACCGCCCCTGATACAGAGTAGAGACGGCCATGTGAATGTAACACATTTTGTACGCTAGGGTAGAGACTATTTAACGAATCTGCAGACCCTTCCCCAGTTGGCGCGATACATTACGTGTATTTAAGGGCTAATGTTTTATGAGGCCATGGAATTATTTTAACACTAAACCCGACAAAACGCTAGCGATTGCCAATTTACTGGGCCTTTGTTCGCCACCCCAATGCAGCTTATTAAAGGTTTAGTAATCTTAAACAATGGTGTCAGGTCTCTATTGTTTCAGCGTTTTCATTTTACCCCAGTATTGTAACAATTTTCTTTGATACAGACACAAACGCCGCGAGCGAATTCGAATTTCTGGGGAAATCTTTTTGTTTTTCTGTTGTCACGTTTTTCACTGATTAAATGGAGGACTGATAATCAATAGCCTGGATGAAACACTGCAATCTATCGAATTTCGTTTTTTTCCTGCACATTATACACACTTTTTATAGGGGAAGTATTGTATTCCACACAAAAATTCGATACTGAGATTTATCGGAAATGCATGTTTTGAGATTTACTGAATTAAAAAAGGGAGAGAGAGAATTAACAATAAAAATATACGAAAAAAAAAAAACACTTTTAGGAATGTAAGTTATGCAAAAAAGTTATCTACAACGTTCGTGCGTCGACTGTACCTGGCCTCCCTTGTATTGTGATCATGTGACAGACTGACCCCCTCCCACTTACTATACTCCAAACTCTACAACTTTTCGTTCTCTGTATGAAGGTTCGTTCCCTATGCATAACCGTAAGAAATAGACAACCTTACTACATAAAAAATCTAGATCTCATTAAAACACAACTTATGCCAAATACATTTTTAAGTGAATCATTTCGGTTATTTCTTATTATATTTGTTTGAATTTTCAATACTTAAACTTTGTTCAAATACCAAGTCGTAATTCATTTTTCATCTCTTGCCTAAGCAAAGAGAATAAATCATTTCTATAAAGGTTTATCACAGTTAATATGAAGTAGGTGAAATAATAAGCGCTTGTTAGAATAGTCTATACACCACTGAGCAGAGAAGGTCACGTGAGTGCAACACAACAGATTTTTTAAGTGTCTTTTTATTCATGGAACCTCAAAAGATATATTTTCAGTGACATTTTAGTGTCGAATTTTTGAGTGCAATGCAATAGTTGATTTAGGTGGGTGGCAGACAAAGTAAAAATATTAGAAAAGCTCGAAAAAAGCGTTAAAAGCAATATAATTGGATAGTACTAAACGCTGTTCGAGTAACGATAATTTATTTGTAATCAGTTTAATAGAGGCTAAAGTGTGTGATTTATAGTGACTGTTTGGCACAAAACACAAGCCACCATAAGCTTGTTCACAAATAATTAGTAGGAACGTTTGCACCTCTGGGCACATAATCAAGATATATTCCCGACATTCGGACACCCATTTCAATTTCCGGGACCTGTGATTGGCTGCTTGACCACGTTACCGGAATTAATTCGCGGATATTACTTCCCGACCACATCCCGGTGCGAGGCGCCTTCAGACCACACTATTATACAAAACTGCATTTGCTGGAGGCGGCGCACGCTCGGAAATGAGCCAAATGTCATTTGTTCCTCTTTCTGCCGCCTCTTACAAAACCCAATCGAGATGAACCTTCGTGTAACCTTCCTTGTAACACGAGGACGACACTCAAAATGTCCACAAATCAAACAAGATCTACTTTTGAAATGTTAAAATATTATTGTTTATTAATCAATAAATTCGATGAAACCAGACCTCAAAGCAATGTCACCCTTTATGAGGCACTTCAGAAACCAGGTTTATATGTTCTACTGCTTCATCTGGTGACGAATAACTGATTCCGACCGAGCATTTTATCTTTAATTTTTGGAAACACAAGGTGCTAGGTCAGAGCTGTATATCCAGGCTCCATGTTGCTGATCTTTAGGGCATCCTGGTACTCAATCCCACGTCTGTTGATGTAAAATGTTTTGGGTTTGATATATACCTACCAATGCCCAATGTTGCCCCAATAAATCCATAAGATGTCCGTCAATCTTCATGCATTGCTCGAACAGCGGCAATATTTTCATCAGTAAACAGTTCCGGAGCGTTCTTCACGAAATTCATCACTAAAAAAACTGGTTCTTTTGAATTCGCTGTAACAATCATAAATTATTGCCTTATATGGAGCAAATGCATTCCTAAGCCGATGTTCATATTCTTTAGACATTAGTGACTATTCAAACTCGTAGAAAATGACAGCCTGGAAATGTTCTCCAGTCAAATTATTTTTGGGTGAACACAAAATGTTTATATCATGATAATTAACAAACTATTACAGCTAATCGAACAAACTTTAAGGCATTCTACTCGCAAAACAGTAGAACGTAGCTATAAAATATAAACACATTTATTTGTTTTTATAATCATGGCATTTTAAAAATGTTCCGTGTGGCCCTCGTTCAATAGGCGGAGTGATAGTCGGATTTTTAAAAAGCATGCCGCTATGTAGCAGGTTTAAATTCCATGGTCTTCGCATGACAAGCGGAAAAAGAAAAGAAAAAAGAAGAAGAGAGATTGACTACTTGAAAAAACAATAGAAACATTTGAAAGTACAAACCAATAACAAAGAATAGCTCGAATATGGTTAATGCCAGAAAACACAGTATCTCTTATTGATGTATACACTTTCTGAAATGCTATTTCTCAGGGTGAGACACGAATACAATGTTTGTTGTTATGATACAGAAGGCAATGAAAAGCATAGAAACACGATGAAAGTAAAGTGGGTACTGTTGAGTTAAAGCACCACCAACAAGGTTAACAATCCGAAAGAAATTTGAAGTCGATGGAACGATGCAAGAAAAAAAATGTAAACTTCCACCGATAATGAACGAGCTGATGCAGAGTTTTGTTGGAGCTGTACTATGGCATGTTTTGAGGAACATAACATTTCGTTGCTGACAAATAGTGTTTCAAAGAGTAGATATATACATCATTTTGAGACACTGTGTTTATGTAAGATAAATTATGTGCTTTGAGATCTACATTTTTTGTGCAGTAAGATTGTCTGTCTCTTACGGTTTACCAGTTATGCAAAACTCGTTCAGAATGAAGAGGATATTGTCAAAAAATTCAAGATATACATTCCATTTGTCATGAAAATATCTTAAACATGTGCTATTTTAATCAAAATCGTTAGAGCCATTTCTGACAAAACCAAAATTTTCAAACAAAAAACCCTGTGTAAATGGTAGTTTGGGATGAAGAATTTTCGAAAATCTTAGTGTCACATCGTAAGAAATTCCGGAATTGAAATAGGCTTGATGTTCAAGTGGGGCCCTCAAAAGATGTAGGTACCTATTTCCAGTTAAATTTCTATATCAAATTTTTGGGTGGAATACTATACCTCCTCTGCTTACAGAACGTACGTGGTACAAAAAGTAAAAACTATACGAATTTGAAAGTTCAAATCAATGCCAAAGAATATCTCGGAAATGGTTAATTGCACAAAAAATGTAAGATAAATTGGACTCCGATTAGTAGTAGTGATGCAAGCGCCAAAATCACGAACTGAGGTATCCATGCTTTGTAAACCTTCTCCCTATAAAAGCTGTGTAATAGCTATCTTTAAAACTGCTGTTAGATTGTAACACATTAGAGCTATGGCTTGCGTCTTTTATGCCAGACTAGAATAGACTTGTCCGGAACCAATGAAGTGATAATATCACTATTTCCGTTTTCGCGCTTGGGTCACTGTTGCAAATCGCAGTCCAATTGTATGTTTTAACGAAATGTTAAAGAAACGGAATTATCGTTGATGAACACAGCCAAAATATTAATTAACACAGCCAAAATGTGAACTAAAGTAAATTTTTGTTGATAAACATCGCCAAAATTTTAATTAACATATAGGAAATGTTAATCAAACCCAATTTTTGTTGATAAATACAGCCAAAATATTAATCAAAGCAACCATAATGTTTATTAGCCAAATTTTTTTGATGAATACAGCCACAATGTTAATAAAACCTAATTTTTGTTGGTTACCGTTGCCAAAAAATTAATTAACGTAGCCAAAAAGTTAATTGAACTCAATTTTTGTTGATGAATACATCCAAAATGTTTATTAAACAGACTTTTTGTTGATAGCTGTCGTCAAATATTAATCAACACAACCAAATGCCAATTAAAACTAATTTTTTGCAGGTGAATACAACCAAGATGTTAATCAACACAGTCAAAATGGTAATTAAACCCAATTTTGGTTGATCAATACAACCAAAATATTAAGTAAACCTAATTTTTGTTGATCAATATCCTCATTAATTAATACAACCAAAAAGTTAATTAAAGCCAATTTTTGTTAGCGACTACAGCCAAAATATTAATCAATACACCTAAGATGTCAATTAAACCGAACTGTTGTTGATAAACACCGCTAATGTATTAATCAACAGCCGAAAAGGTTAATTAAACTGAAGTTTTGTTGACAAACACCGCCAAAATATTAATCAACTAAACCAAACTGTAATTAAACAGAACTGTTGTTGATAAACACCGCCAAAACGTTAATCAAAACGTGCAAGTGTTTATGAGTAAAGTTTATTAAGATTGTGGAGCACCAATACTGATACCCGATATAAAATATCTGAACGCCGGTATATGCGCAGTGTTGGGGAAAAGGTGGGGGTGAGTCCCCTCCACTTTTATCAAGAGGGGTGACATTGGGCTCCAAAAAGACACGTTTTAACGTCGATGGACCAATCAGATGGACCCACAAGTATCTACGATATCTCCAAACAAATCAGGCGTATGCATACGGCGGTGTAGTTACGTCACACATGTCTACCGATCACGTGACACTTATACAGCCCCTTTAAATTATATGGTGATACAGAGAACTTGGGAAACAATTGATGGTGCTATACTTCGATGAAGTCTAGGGTTTCTTAATGCTAGCTTTATTACTTTTTAACATAAATATACTCACATTTATATACCATGCTGACTGTTCCAGCCAGTAATCGAACCCGGAAACTCTGGGTTTAGAAGAAGTCAGAGCTCTGACCGCAGAAGCAATTAAAATGACTGTGTAAATCCAAACATTGAAACTCTTGGAAAGTCTTAAAACACGTGAACTGTAATATCGTTTGTTCTTTCTGCATATCAACAATGAGACTTTTCTCTCCAACAATTTCGCGCCTAGGATTCTTTTTTTTTTTTTTAAAGTACAGACGACTACTTTCTGCGGTTAATGTACATAATTTCCTGTTTACACCAAATTTGATTGTTTTTCGGTTTATGCTGTTTACAAAGGGAGCCCTTCCGCTTATTTTTGTTATTTAAAAAAAATATTTTGTTTATTAGTCATGCCAGGATGACATCGGCGTCGCCGGTGTGCTGGAATTTCTCCTGTAGGAGTTCCTTTTCGTGCTAGTAAATCTGATATGGACTGTCACTTTAAAACGCTCTAAAAAGCATCGGTTTGGACCCCGCTCTCGGGATGAGCGCTTATTTTGGGTTAGTGGGCCTCAAAACATATGCTACCGGTAAAATCAAGAAAGTACATTCTGTGCCTCTAAAACCTGTGGTAGAGAAAGTAAAACTGGTGTAAATTCAAATATTCGTTTAAATGTTACAAGATATGAAACGTTGAAAGTTGTCTGAGACCCCGGAGCACAACAAAGGAGTAATGTTGGTGATGGGTGACCACAGCTGACCACGGCGTTGCCATGACAACAGCGTGGCAAACAAAAACCATTATTGGCACAAAAGTGAATGAATGACTTACCCCGTAGGCGATATCCATAAGCTGGCCACATCACAACACACACGTGAGTACGAGAAACAGACGCCTGTAAAACAAAACACAAGCAGCACGCGGTGTCTAGCTACTCGCTCGATAACGGAGCGTTGATTCGTCATCGGCAGTAGGCCCCGGAAGGAGCATTGTGTTCGAGTGGGCTTGTTTCCTCCCCTTCATCGAGGACTGGGTTTGTACCTCGGAGCAGCGTTTCACCACACACAGTAGAAAAAAACCCTTTGTTTTCCCCTGCTGTCAGTTTTAACACGAGTGGTGTCACTTACTACCACCTCTGGAGATGGCGTTAGAAAACCAATACGTACTACCAACTGCAAACACTCGTACCTATCATCCTTTGTGTCTCCAATTCCCATCTCCCAAGTACAGCTTGTAATTATGTAATCGGCAATACGCGCTCTCACCTCTCCTCAATCAAAAGAAGAAAACAACTGCTTGGAAAAAGGTGCGTGTATCTTCCAAGAATGCGTCACGAAGAGTTTTTAAAAAATCCCCCAACCTCAAATAACTCTTTTAAATTCTTCAAACTTTCTCTGATAATACTTAAAATACCATAAACTTTCAACCAAAGCAGAGCTGGATTTTAGCTTCCCTAATAAGCAGTTTCAGAAGCAATTAAGTATAGGAATTATTTGTATGTGATTCTCAACTGTACGAGTTCGAATCTCGCTTAGGGTAAGTTATCCGGGTAAGGTTTTTTTCCCGAGGTTTTCACTTCGGGCTCATTTGAACATCATAGTTAATAGTTTAATAGGTGGGTTCATTTTAGTCTTAGTTTTTCAGTGATATTTGTAATCTTTTTCTGTTACATTCAAATTTGTTTAATTCTTGTTTATTCAGTTGTATCACATATAGTTATTTGCTGACTTAGTATACAGTTTACCATATCTTGCCTTTAATAATACCTTAAAAGATAGTTCATTTTTACTTTCTCTACTAGTAAGCAGAGGACGTATTGTATTCCAACCAAAAATTCGATGTCGAGATTTTACCGAAAATATATGTTTTGATGCCGCCTGAATAAAAAAAAAATAAATAAAAAAAAAGCATTTTTAGAAAAAGGCCCGTATGTGTGTGTGTGTGTGTGTGTGTGTGTGTGTGTGTGTGTGTGTGTGTGTGTGTGTGTGTGTGTGTGTGTGTGTGTGGACAGTTTAACTCAAAAACGAAAAGTCGGTTAAAAACTAAACTTGGTATTTAAGATTAATGTCTTTCAAGGATGCGACACAAAGATTTTGAAGAAACTTGCTGCAGCCTAAAC